>JAADWP010000320.1:0-27647 GCA_023336215.1 Globisporangium iwayamae
GTGAGCCGCAGTTCGCGTGTTGCTTGCAAGCGCGGAGATCAAGGAAGCGTTCTTGTTCCATTTGCTTATGCGCTTGCGCGCTGCGTCGCGTTGCTCGCTAGCAAAAAAGCGCGCGATCGTGTTGTCAATGCCGAATGCACGATAGTGCTCCACGACGGCATGCTTGTAGTCGAACTTGTACTGGACCCGCTTGTACTTCTTCGCATGCGTACTTGTGCCTTTGATGCTTGTTCGTCCTTGGTGGCGCGCCATTTTGATGCTGTGCACACCATAGCTTTTGTCTTGCTTGACATCTACCTTTTTTATGTGTACCACATGAAAATCACAAATGCCTCAAAAGTGCTTCAAATATAGCAGCGTCGCCTTTAAGATATCGACGCCAATGAGAAATACAATAGAGTACTGCCTGAATAGCGTTAAAAAAGGCCAAATCTAGGGCGTTCATGTCAGGGGACATGGCGGGCTGCTGCCGTACGCGTATGTCCCAGCCGCCCACACTCGCCTCAAGAGCAGCGGCTTCCGCAGTTGCGTTGTCCTGTTGGATTCACAGAGTCCTATTGAACACACCTGCAACAACACACCGTTAAAGATGCTCCGCGCGGACGACCGGCGCCCGCATGCCTGTACTGACCTGGCCAGGACGCCTTGATTGCTGGGATCACTTTCGCCTTGAGCAGGTTGCTGTACACGTCTTTGTCGACAGGGAGCAGCACCGCGATGATGTCGCCTTCCTCTGGTTCATCGTCGTGCGCTGCGCGGCACGCTGCTCGACGATCGGGAAGATGCCGATCTTGCCGTCGAAACCGCGCTTGCGGTCGTAGTCATAGCGTGGCCGAGCGATCGCGGCTAGGAACATCACCTTCGTGATGAAGCACTTGCTAGCGCATGTGATGTGCGGTGGCTGCTCGTCGCGAGAGAGGATGAACGTTTATGAGACTTTGTGAATGTAAAACCACTTCTCGTCGACGTGCACCACGTCGCTCATGTCTTGAAGGTAGCGAGCGCGCAAATCTGCAGAAAAGCGACGCGTACGTGAGACTCGCATCTTTGCACAAAGACAGACGTTGGGGCAAGCAGACTTACCGATCGGTCGCTCTACGACCGTGAGCGCAAAGAAGAGGCGCGCGAGCTTCTGCTCTTTCTTCAAAGCCGGCTTGACATGCACGGTCGCTCGCCGGAGCGCCTTGCCTTTGCTGATGTAACGTTGGACGGTCGTCACTGGGAGTTGCACGGCGGCTGCAGTCGACCGCACCGTCGTTTGTTGGCGAGCTGGAACGGCCGACACTCGTTCCATCACCTCGTCGCTAGTGTACTTGGGCGGGTGGCCACAAGCAGCAGCAGGCTCCATGCACTCGTCCTCTTCGCACTCGAGCTTGAGATGTGCTTTCCACACCACTCGGACCGCGTTTCGATGGCACACGAATGCCTCATTCGCTGCCTTCACAGCGCCATACTTGAGCGGGCAGTCAAGAAGACAAGCAGACGGGTGCGTTCGCTCGAGCAGAGATTGGCACGTCCAGGTGACCTCGCCATGAGTATTTTGTGTGTGCTGGAAGCATGCAATTAGCGGCATTCAGACAACGTATTAGAGCCACTCAGATAAAATAATTATCAGCCAATCACGCAGTTTCACCTCATTTTTGTGTGCCACATAAAACCAAACTGCATATTTCTTTTCGGAACAGAGGAAGTACACAATATATCCTCCTTGCAGCCGAAGCATCTTGCACAACGATGGCGCATCGATTGGACGAGTGTATCCAGTTGTTGCGCTGTGACTGCATCTCATGCTGCTTGGACAGCGACTAGGAGGTCGTGAAGATTGTTGTACTGATTCCCACCGGCGTACATATGCTGTATCATGATGCTCCATGCGCTTTCGATCGAATTTAGAGCGGGGAAGTAAGCTGACCGCGGTATAACTTTGATGTTGCGACTGGCAAGCCACTCCTTTGTTTCACGAGAGGTGTGTCATAGCGTGTTGTCCTGTTGGAAAACTTGCATCTCTGTGTCAATCATCGGTTGCTAATGCGATCGCAGCGTAGAGTTGTGCTTCGCGGAGCTCACCCTGCTCGTCAAAAATCTCAACTTCGTCTTGGTGACTGCAGAGAAGCTCGCTCACACCATCACCCGAGTGTCGACGGACGTTAGCTGGGTGGGGCACCGCGTGTCAGCCCATTGGTGCCGCATGCCGTCGGAGCCGTCGAGATTTCACCTCTCCTTGTCTGAGAAGACGACACGACACCAGCCAACGTCGCTCCACAGCGCCTTCTCACTTGCTTATGCCATTCCTGCTGTCTTATTTGTTTTCATCATCGCTGGCTCTGCTTGGCGCTTCTTGTACAACCGCCAATCGACAGACTTGAGCATGCGCTAGATGATGCAAACGCTGCACGCCCACTTGAGCTTTGCTTTCGCCTTTGCGGCGCTGAGATCGCCAGTAGACACTGGCTTTAGACTCGCTGTAGATATGAACCTTTTTCGGGCAACGGATACAAACTGATTTCAAGCTAGTTAGTGCATGATTTACGTTTTCGATTTTTTTTACTTTGGATGTTTAGGATCTATTTTCAGACGGATCTTGCAAAATCAATATCCTGTTTTCAAATATATTTTCGTACTTTATCTATATTATTGTTTTTGACGATATCATACTTTATCGAGGGTCTCATGCGACAGTCCGCGTCATCGCCTGTGAGGTTCGATACAACTTTGTTTTTGCTGCACACAGGGTTTCTATGGGTTTTCGCCAATGTACAAAGCAAAAGGTGCTCGTCGTCCAAGTGTCGTAACAATGGCACCAACAAGAGCAAGCAGCAGCAGCATGGGGACGCCCCTGATGAACTTTTCCACTCTGCGCTTCTTCTGTGCAATGGGGGCGTCGAAGAAAAGGTGACCGCTAAACACGTACACCGGAAAGCCAAGGCCGTGACAGTCATCGAATGGGCTGTGAGGAACTATGCTCTACGAGATCTGCAGACGCGTCTGCTCGTGAAGCGCAAGTCGAACGAGCGGTCTACATGGGACGAACCTTGTATTTGCGCGTTGATTTCGTGGAAACGCCGCACCTGCTAAATGCGATAAACCCAATGCTACAAAGTTTACGGGCTTTCTTTTGCGCTTGCTCCAGCAGTTCTGTGCCAAAATAGCAGTCTTCGAGTCAAGCTGGCTTTTGGCTCTGAAGCCGCCTGCCCTGCTAATGTCGACCTTTCTTAGAAGAATATGATCTCTTATTTACTATACATACCAAATTCAAGTTTTTTTACCCAAAAATAGCACTCAAAAAGAAAATACGCATAATCAGAGGTTAAATCAACCACCTGTCGCCGACAGTGGCAAGGTGGCGTGCCCGCATTGGCGCATTCCAAGTTCAACTCAACGCGCGCTCCGAGCGCCCGCCCGTGTCGCACCGAGTGAGAGCTCCATCCAAATCTGTCCGTCACGAGCTCGTGAGTGTGTGTGCGCTGCTGGATGCGCAGTGATTAAAGCGCCACCGCATCCCCCTTCACCTATTCCGTCTTCAACCGAGCCAGTCGCGAGGGAGTCGTCATGGCCGCGCGCCGCTGCCCTACCGCCCTCCTCCTGCTGTTTCCGCTCCTATTGCAATTATGCCTGGGTCGCGTGGACGCCAAGGCGTTCGTGAACAACGCGGCCTACAAGTGCGTGCAGACGAACGCGGCGCCGCCGAATGTCAGCACGGCATCAGCGGCGAAGAACATCGTCTGCGGGCCGAAGAGCGTCTTCTCCGTCGAGATGCAGCTGACGCTGGACGACGCCGAGACGAGCAAGCTCGTGCCGTTGCTACCCATCGACCTGCAGAACGTCGAAAGTGACACGAGCTGTACATTGGAGAAGAAGATCGACCTGCCGATCCTGAGCTCCAAGCTCACGTCCTACGACTCGGCGACGAAGCTCTGGACGCTGCATGTGAACTGCTCGGTCCCCGAGCAGACGCAGAGCAAGGAGGCGCTGGCCAGCTTCCTGAAGGGTAAGAGTGAGCTCAGCTTCACGTGCGGACTCGAGACCAACTCGGTGGACGTCCCAGTCGACATTGCGCTGCCGGCGTTCACGTATCTGAGTAAGGACTGGAAGATCAGCAACATCTCGCTTCTCTCAGAAAAGACGCAGGACGAGGCGTCTACAGTGGCGCCGTCGAACACCGCCAAGAAGACTGCGCAGTCGGTCGTGGGTATTGGTAAAAAGGCGCATTTCAGCATCGAGGTGGACGGCGACGGTGACGGCGACGGCTCAGACAGCGAGGACAGCGAGAGCGCTGTCAACAGTACAAGCTCCGTGCGCGAAACAAGTATCTTTGGCGTGTGCACCGTAAACGGCCAGAATGCGGCCGTCACCGGCGGCGACTTTGACTACGTCGTGCAAAAAAACGACAGCGACATCATTGGGCTCAAGTACACGTGCGACCTGGTCGACGGCGCGGGCAACGCGCTCAAGCAGGACGGAACGATCAAGAGCAGCGAGCTTTACATCGACGGTAGCGAGCCTGTGATCGACGAAGTGTTCATGATCTTCTCCACCGACAAGCCGGCGAAGATCGGCAGTGTCATTTCGGTCACGCTGCGCGCAAAGGGGCTGAAAGATGGATATACGGGCGCTTGTGAAGTGAACGGCGTGAAGGGACTTGCGCTGCTTGGAGGGGAAGACGACGGCTTCTACATGACACAGTACACTGTTTCAAGAGGCGATCGAAGCATTAAAGAAGGCTCGACGGTCCCGTTGGACTGCTCGGTGCTCAACCCTGCAGGCAATCTGTTTAGGTACCAAGAGAGCTTGAAATTGGACTTTGGCATCGACTCGGAAGGACCGGAAGTGGTGTCTACGGCGATTCTCTTCTCGTCGGATCGTCCAGCGCACGAAGGGTCGATCATTGAGGTGCAGGTGATGCTGAAAGACGACGAGCCAGATCTCGCAGTCGCCAAGAACCACTCATGCCTGATCAACAACGTGTCGGTTGCAGACAGCTTCACCAAGTCGTCGGACAACTCGTTTTTGCTCACGTACATGGTTGGGAAGGGGCAGGCACACTGGAAATCTGGTGCGCTTCCCGTTCGCTGCGCTATTCAAGATGCAGCGGGAAACATTGCGCTGGTGGACCACTTCACTGACAAGAATACGCTCTTTGCGCGTGAGCTGAAGCCTGTGGAGCTCGGCACCGACGACGTGATCTCGTGGAACTACTTCCCTGACAAGCTGCTTCTGATCAGCTTCATCATTGTGGCGATCGCATCGCACACGATCTCGAAGGTGTGCCCGCACATTGGTCTCCCGCGTATCTCCGGCTACATCATCACCGGCATATTGGTCGGTCCGTACGTGCTCAACTTCATCACCGCCCAGCAGATCCGCAAGCTGCGTGTCATCGACGAGCTGTCGCTGGCGTACATCGGCCTCACAGCCGGCAGTAAACTGCACTGGAAGACGATGAAGCCGATCATGAAAAGCATCGCTACAGTGACGATCGGACTGACGATCATCGAGTATATCGTGGGCACGCTCACGATCACTGTGTTGGCAGGGTACATTGATTTCCTGCAGGACACGACCAGCAGCGAGATCTATGCCATCGCGCTGCTCGCTGGGTGCATGATGATCGCCCGGAGTCCGTCATCCGCGCTCGCAGTGATCGAAGAGACCAAGTCGCAGGGCCACTTCACGACGCTGGTGTTTGCTGTGACCGTCATGTGCGACGTGATCGTCATTTTCCTCTTCAACGTGAACAGCATGATCACGGAGAGCTTCCTGTCGGAGAAAAGCATGTCGTCGAAGGATTTACTGCGCCTGATCTTGCAGCTGTGCGGCTCCATCGGCGTCGGGCTCGTATTTGGCAAGATCATGGCGGTCATCGTGCTCTGGCGCCACCGCAAGATCAAGCGCAAGAGCACGTTGCTGGTGCTGCAGCAGGTGTTCAAGCAAACCCTGATCTTGTTCTACGGCTGGATGATCTTCGTTGTGAGCCACCTCGTGCACCCGTACTTGGAGCCACTGCTGTGCTGCATGGTTTCTGGTGCGGTGATGTGGAACACGAGTCCGAACCCGGAGGAACTCGGCATCTTGCTCAAGCGTCTGGCAGATCTTGTGTACGTGTGCTTTTTCACCATCACTGGCGCCACCCTGGAGCTGGACATGGTCGTGAAAGCCCTCGCACTGTCTATCGTTCTCTGCGTCACGCGAGTCGCTGCAATCTTCCTCGGGAGCTTTCTTGGCGGAGTGTGCGCTGGCGAAGACCGTGGTCACTCAAAGGTTGCGTGGATGGCGTACATCACGCAGGCAGGCGTGACGCTCGGTCTCGCCAAGCAGATTCAGCTGCTGTACCCTGGCTGGGGGAGCTACTTCTCGACGATGATCGTTGCGGTTGTCATTTGCAACCAGCTGATCGGACCGCCGCTGTTGCGATACGTTTTGCGCTTCGTTGGTGACGCGAAGAAGAAGGAGATCGGCAAGGTCGACGGCCTCTCTGCGCTCGTGCTTAGTATCGGCATCAACAGTATTGGTGCGATCTCCCGTCTGGAGATGTGCGGCTGGAACGTCACGTCACACCTGATCGAGTCGGAGGCGGACGAGATGACGCTCGCAAAGGGCGTGTTCGCTGAACATGCACTACATGAGGTCATGGAGGTGCTCGCGATCACCAAACCGCTGGACGTGGTGGTCGTGATGATGCCAACGAACGACGAGAACTTCCAGGTGATCCAGGCGCTCACTCAGGCGTGTCAGAAGCTGCGACGGCTGCGCGTCCTGCGCGTTGTCGTCCAAGTTGTGAGTAATGGCGACGACGACGACGATGACGACACGAAGTGGGCCTCCAAGTTCGCTGAGATGCCCAAGTCAGAGGAGCACGGCGACACTATCGACGTCATCGTCGTGGACCGGAATGAAGCCACGGACATGCTCATTGAGCTTGCGGCATGCGGCAAAGTGGTGAACACGTCGATGATCCTCGCGAGCGACCAGAGTGCGAACAACACGGCGATTGCAATGGAAGAGGGTGTCGCAGAGGGCGCCGAGTCGGCCGGCACAGCACTGCCCGCTCGCGCGCGCTTAAGACAGAAACTGACAAAGACAGTGAATCGCATGATGTTCGTCTAAGAGAGGAGTGTTTGGTTGTCCGTAGACGAAGATCAAGAGAGAAGAAGAAGAGGAACAGTGGTAAGAGTGCACGCTGGGTGTGGTTTCTTACATTGGCCTAGTAATGACAATTTGCTCATATATATATTTCGTGTAGCAACATCTCGATATGTGTGTGACGCTAGCTCACAAGCAGCTTACTCGCTCTGCTATGTTCGCCAGACGAGGACCGAGACCCCCGCGGCGACGCTGAAGTAGACGTACGTCTTGATCTCGTGGGTGACGTAGGCACCGAAGGAGGAGCCGACGATGCAGTTCCAGCCGCGGCCGTACTCCTTCTCCATGTTGCGGCGCACGAACTCAGCGATCGTCGAGAATGTCTTCCCAGACTGCGGTGGTCAAGAAAAAGGCAATGAGATCAACATGGTCAAGAGAACACGTACACAGAGCTGGACGACAGACAAAGAGGACGACGCACCGTGACTTGCAGCTGGAAGGCGTCCTTAGCCGTCGCGAGCACCTTCTCGAGCATCGTGTCCGTCATGTCCTCTGCGAACACGACGGTCTTGTAGAACTTGTCGTTGCTCTTGCCGCTCATTCTCTTGTCAGGATGTGTTTGCTGCTAGCAACAAGATTTCTCACGCGCTGTGCTATGTGGCAATGAACAGAACTGACTGAGAGACACCCGAAGGGACGGACGTATACGACCGACCTTTCACAAAAAACCCGGAGCGCTTGACCCAATGAATGGCTACAACGGAAGTGGTGGCGCTCGCGTGCGTGATCATGGTGTATTGGCGTGTGCATCTGCATGACCTATCGCCATTCAAGTACATCATCTATGCTGCGTGAGCGAAGTGAGGCGGCAGTCGTCAAGTACTGGGTGTAACCGACGCAGTGGGTCACCGTGTGGTGCGTCTCGCTGCTCCTGCTGCACACCGTGACCTTCTGGTACTTCCAGCTCGAGCACTTCCAACTGTACTCGACGAGAGTACAGATCGACTGTCTCATGAGACAACGTTGAGATGATCCAGATTGACAGAATGGCTCTACGACTTGCGTGCTGTGGTCAACTAGGATCTGGCCTGCCTCCAATATCCCCGGCCGACGTGACGCGCCGTCTTACGGAGCAAATGGTGACTGACTCCTCCAGCTCCATCAATCTAACGGCGTTGGATCTTCTGATGTTGGCTGAACGCTTGATGCGACACGGTGCTCCTCGTTCACGAAAGAAAGAAAGAAGAAAAGCGGAAAAGCGCATGCGGCAGTTGAAGCACATGGGTGCAGCCACCAATCTCCCGTCCCAGACAACCTCTCGCGCGCCAGCACCACCAAGCCACCCACAGAGCCATTCTTGCTTTCGTCTCCCAGTCCCCAACCAACAACAACAACACAAGAAGAAGAGTCATGGGCGTCGGGTTGCGCAAGATGATGCGTTCGCGCGTGATCGTGGTGTTCGGCGCAACGAGTCGTATCGGTCGGGCCACGATCGAGGAGCTCACTGGCCAGCAAGACGTGTCGGCCACGGTGATCGCGGCAGTCGAGAACGTCAAAGATCCGCGCGCGCGACGTCTCAAGAAGGCAACCAACTGCTTTCTCGTCAAGTGCCGATTCGGCGACATTGCCTCAATCCAACGTGTGGTGCGTAATGCAGACTCGGTGCTGCTCGTGCCCGCGCTCTCGGAGAGCGGCACGCGGTTCTCGAAGCGCGTGATCGACGCCGTGCAGGCGGAGCAAGTGCCACGGCTCGTGATCATCAGCAGCATCCTCGCGAGCAACGACTTCTGGCGCCATCGCCGCGAAGACGCGCCTGTTGAAGAGAACAACAAAGACCTGGGCTACGAAGCCGTGGAAGCTCACGCGCGGTCGTCGCTGGAGAATTGCGTGTCGCTGCGCATCCCGCTGCTCATGGAGACAATCATGTACTGTCGTGAGGAGATCATGTTCGCGAGCCGCTTCATCGGCTGCTTTGCGCCGGAGACGCTGATCCCGTGTATCGCTGTCAGTGACGTCGGCGTCGCGGCCAGCCACGTGCTCTTGGACCCGAAGCGCAAGTTCAACGCGACGTATTGCCTCGCAAACGCCGAGGTGGCGTGCTCCGCTTTGCAGATCGAGCAGCTCTTGACGCAAGCGTTAAATAAGCAAGTCCAGTACCGACAGTCGTCCGATGAAGAGATTGTGGCGCTGTTGCGCGAGAAAGGGACGACCGCATACGTCGCAGAGGGTATGGTGCGCATGAAGAACTACCTGGAAGCTGGGAGGTTGAACCGAGAAACGTTGAAATCAGGAGATGATGGCGACGATCATGAGGAGAAGCCAGTCGATATCCGTGATGAGGAGCCACGTGAGCCTCAGCTAACAGGGGTAGAAGAGCGACGGCTCCAGACTGCGCGGTTTGGGTACACGAACGATTTCCACGTGCTCACGAACAAGGTGCAGAAGACGCCTGTGCTGTGGTTGCAAACGAACGCCAAGCACTTTGAGCGCTCCCCGCAGAACCAGATGCAGCTCTTCGTGATCGGTTCGGGCGAGGGGCTCTTTATCGAGATCGAACGCTTCATCGCGCGCCAAGTGACCTCTGCGACGACTGCGCCCATGGCCAACACGGGCGAAGCGGCGATCCCCACGTCGAGTGGCAGCTCGCAGCAGAGCAAAGTGACGTTTTGCGCGATCAAGTCGACAGCTCAGTCTCCTCAGCTATCGGTGTCAGCACGTTCGAGCCAAAGAGGTCAGACTGGTGGAGCGGGTGGCAGCCATTACTATCAGATGGCTGGCGGTGCGGCGTCGCCCATGGACCAACTCCTCAACCAGATGAGCTCGCTGGACGTCGTCGTGTACATCCCTCCGCTGCGTCTCGGTCCGACCGCAAGTATGGAAGTGACTAGGAGCGTGGTGGAGGCGGCCGCGAAAGCCAACGTCTGGGGGATCGTCGTCGTGAGCACGATCTTCACGGGTCAGGCGTCCGACGACACGATCAACCGAATGGGTGAGATGGAGCAGTTCATCGAGCGCTCGGGCGTGCCGTACGTGATCGTGCGTCTGCCACTGTTCATGGAGTACTTTTTGGCGCTCTCGAGCACGGATCACCCGATCGCCAGTAGCACTAGCAGTCGTCGTTCTTCGTCTGAGGAGGAAGGAGAGCGCGTACAGCCCGTGGAAGAGCCGCATCTTCTCCATGAAGAAGAACACAAGCCACAGGGGCTCCAGCCGCGAGGATTAGCTGCCGCGACCTCAGTTAGCCAACCGAAGTCGTCCGCCGCAGCCGCAGCTTATGTTCCAAGCGCAGCTTTTGGAGACACGGAGCAGTGGAACTTGCTGGATCGCTCGCTGGCCACGTCACCACAGTACCTGATCGCGATGCCGGACGCCGCGAAGGCACTGGCGGCGGTCGCGTTCACGTTCCCACTGCATCGCAATCGTGTGCGCACGCTGTACACGGAGCGCCTGACGATGCAGGAGATCGAGGAAGTACTGCAGAACTTCGCCTATAAGGGCCGCACGATCGACTTTGCGCACGTGGACGCGCTGCATGAGGAGCCGAACCGCGAGTTCTGGCGCGTCGCGTACTGGACCAAGAACCACGTCAAGCAATTTCTCGAGTGCTCCGTGGCGCTCTCGGCGCGTGACGAGCCCATCGCCGCGTCCAAGAGCTTTGAGGACGTGACTGAGTGCGCACCGATCCCACTCGAGCGCTGGGCGCGCGCGCATGCGAAGTCCTACACGCACGTGCTGGAGGTCGGGAGCTAGCGAGCACGAAGCCTGCTGGAGTGATTTATTTGAGCGACTACTAACTACATCTTAACGCGTGATATGGACAATGAGTGCTTTTCTTGCTTGCACTGGTCGGTGAGTGATGATCCCTTTTGATTCAATAATGGCAAACAAGGTGCAACGTTACGTCTAGCCTACTCTACTGGCGGGCGCTCCAGGTTGTTCTCCGTGGGCTGCAGCATGAGCTCCACGAGCTGGTGCACCTGCTCGCTGAGGATCTGCGTGACCTCGGCGCGCGTCTGGCCCACGTTGCCCGCGAGCTCGACGTAGTACTTGAGCTTGGGCTCCGTGCCGCTCGTGCGCAGCGTGGCCACACAGCCGTTCGCGAACGAGTAGGTGATCATGTGGCTCGAGGTACTCACGGGGAGAATGGCCTTGTTGTCCGGCTGCGCGCTGTCGTAGCCCGTGGTGAGGTCGCGGATGTGCGTGATCTCAAAATCGCCACACTTGGTCCAGTACGCGCCGCCGTTGCGCAGCCGCGCGAAGATGGCGTCCGTTGTGGCTGGGTCGTAGCACTTGACGTAGTGGTTCTGCGTCACGAAGTGGCCGTAGCGCTCGTAGAGCTCCTCGAGGTGCTGCGCGACCGTCTTGTCTTCTTTCGCAAGCTGTACAGCCAGTTCACCGAAGACCGCGGCGGCCACCACACCGTCCTTGTCCTTGACCAGGTCGCCCACGCAGAAGCCGATGGCCTCCTCAAAGGAGAAAAGCACGGTCTTGCCCTCCTCTCGCAGGTCGCACGTCTTGTTGCCCATCCACTTGAAGCCCGTGAGCGTCTCGACGAAGTTCAGCCCTTCGTGCTGGGCCACGGCGCGCAGCATCTTGGACGACACGGTGGACGCCACAAAGTACAGCTGCGTCTTGTCCGCATCCGGGTGCAGGCGCAGATATTGTGTGAGCTCCCAGTGGCCTAACAGCACGCCGATCTCGTTGCCTGTGAAGATCTTCCACTTCTTGGTGCTCGGGTCCTGCTCGGCCACTGCCAGTCGGTCCGCGTCCGGGTCATTGGCCAGGATCAGGCGCGCGCCGCTGGCCTCCGCGGCCTCCATGGCCAGCTTCAACGCGCCCTTGCCCTCCTCCGGGTTCGGGAATGCCACAGTGGGGAACTCCGGGTCCGGCAGCAGCTGCGCGGGCGTCTCGACGTAGCGCTTGTGGTTAAAGGCCGCGAATGAGCGGCTCGTGAACGCGTGGCCCACGCCGTGCATGGCCGTGTACGCAATCTTGAGGTTCGTACTGGCGTTGTCCTCTGGGAAGCGGCACAGACGCTCCTTCATGACGGCAAAGTACTTTTCTGTGAGCTCTGCAGTCGGGTCCTCGACCAGCGGGTTCGTTCTTAAGCTCGCAACCGCGCTGTCGTCGTACGCATGCCACGGGGCCAAGTTGCTTGTAATGGTGGCCGCGATGCCCGCGTCGTGTGGCGGGATGATCTGCGAGCCGTTGGCCCAGTAGACCTTGTAGCCGTTGTCCGCCTTGGGGTTGTGCGACGCCGTGACCATGACGCCGCCGGCGCAACCTTTCTGTTCGATGCAGAACGGGACCAGCGGCGTGGCCACGAAGCCCTCGTACAGAAAGACCTTCATGCCGAAGGCTACGCAGACCGCGGCCGTGAGCTCCGCGAAGCGCTTCGAGTCGAGCGAGCCCTGCTTGCGGTGATCGTAGCCGATCGCGAAGCCCATGTGCTTGGCCTCTTCGCCGAGCACGCTCACCAGGTACTTGCAGATGCCCTGCGTCGTCTGGATCACCACGAGGTCATTCATCATCTTGGTGCCAGGCCCCATGGCGGCGCGCAGGCCAGCCGTGCCGAACTCGAGGCGGCCGTCGAAGAGCAACTTGAGCTGTGCCACGTCATTCGCGTCCAGCAGTTGCTGTACGGCCGCCTTCGTGCCGGCGTTCACGTCCCAGGTGACCCACTGCTGCGCGGCCGCGATCCACTGTGCGTCGTCACTGGAGGCCATGGTCGTTGATGTGATACGATGTGATGTGTGTGGAGAGCGAGAGCGAGCTCTTGGGGCTTGTGGGGCAGATTCGGGAATGGCGATGCGGCCTCGGAGCGCGGTTGTCGACAACTTGAGCTTGAGCTTGAGTCTGCGAGGCGCGTCGTCTGCGTTTCTAACTGAAGCAATTCGCATTCACGCACGCGAAATACCGGTATGAAACATGTCGCACAGGTAAATTACATTCCATACAAAGCAAAAGACAAATCCAAAAATGCTGCATTCACATGCCAGCCTGAATGTGCATGGCTACTGCTGGAGGCTCACTCACTCACCCGCACGCGTCACACCAGAGACCACGCGCCACAACAGACGAGAGACCGGCCACCACGAGCGCTCTCTTGAGCAGCTACAGCTCCCCATTATGCCAAGCTAATTGCCTCTCTAATGCATGCAAGCGCGACACGGAAAAAAAATAAAAACAAAAACAAAATTCACTTATTAAATTATGCCCAGGAGTCCAACCAAACGCCTGTTAGAGCTGCAGCGTCAAACGAACGATCGATGGTATCCACCCCAACGAGACCTCGCCTCACACTATTTTGTAGCAGACGAGTACCTTCAGTTGCTAGCTAACTGTTCAGCGTCTTTGGAACGTTTCCACTCGCTGCAGTCGTGGCAGCGACACCTCCAGCAGTAGCGGCCGCCGCCAGCTCCTTCTGCCTGCGTTCCTGTTCCTTCTTGCGCTGCATGCGCAGCTTGGCCTTCTGGTTCTTGGCTTTCGCACGTGCCGCGTCTTCTCGGAGCTTCTCCAGCAGCTCCTCCTGCGCGTTCAGCTTGCGCTTCTTCGGGTTCACATCTGCTAGTACTGTGGCAGTGGCTGGCGCTGATGCCGACGATGCGGCCTCTCCTGTTGCGGGTTCCGATGCTTTGCCACCATTGGAGGCTGTGACTGACGTTCGCTCGTTGCGCGCCTTGATAAGCTCCTGCTCTTCCTTGTCCAGCTCTTCCTCTTGCGCAGTTTTGATGGCGCTCTCGGCCTCGGCCTCCAACGTGGACGCGTACGAGCCGGACTTGCGCAGCAGCTTCTTGCGCATCTCTTTCTCATCCTCTGTCAGCACCTTACCATCCACGATCGAGTTGCCAGCACTGGTAGTGCCACTTGTCGAGCCATTGTTGCGGCCCGTGAGGCTCGGAATTGCGGACGTCGACGGGCGGTAGAGCGTCACGGGTGCTCGCGAGGTCGCGCGCTGGCGCTGCTGCTCGCTCGCCTCGTCCTCCTCTTCCTCTTCAGCCGCGGCGGCGCTACGTCCGCCCAGCAGCCACGAGTTCACGACATCGAACGCGTTGGCCTGGAACGCGATGCTTTCGTCGTCGTCCGCCATCCTCTCGTCAGCCTGTGTGTGTGGATGAATACGAAGCAACGGGTGGGCGGATCGGAGTCGGATGGATGTGCCGTGCTTGGTTCACACCGCTTCGACTTTGGTTGTCTGTCGTCCAGATTTCGGCTATCAATGGAATAATCGTACTTTGACGAAGAAACACAATACGCAGCACCATTGAAACCCGCTCGACCCGTCCTGACCCGACCCGACCCGAATAGCACCAAACTCGACGTTTGTAAGTCATTGGACATTGCTCAAACCCGGATGACAAACTACCTGCGTTTTGTATGCATCGAGCCAAATAGCTGACTGGTTGGTGGCGCTTTGCTTGCTTGCTTTCCACATGCGCTGGCCGCCACCACCACGAGGCGGCCATTGATCT
Source organism: Globisporangium iwayamae (assembly GCA_023336215.1). Taxonomy (NCBI): domain Eukaryota; phylum Oomycota; class Peronosporomycetes; order Pythiales; family Pythiaceae; genus Globisporangium; species Globisporangium iwayamae. Next base: position 14,553 of record JAADWP010000320.1, read on the forward strand.
TTTCCAGCCTCCAGAAGAACAAGTCCAAACCGCAGTCAACATGGGTCGTATGCACAGCGCCGGAAAGGGTATGAGCAAGTCCGCTCGCCCGTACAAGCGCACGCCGCCGTCGTGGCTCAAGGTGTCCAGCGCGGACGTTGAGGACCACATCTGCAAGTTCGCCAAGAAGGGTCTCACCCCTTCGCAGATCGGCGTCATCCTGCGTGACTCGCACGGCATTGCCCAGGTCAAGTCCGTCACGGGCTCCAAGGTGCTGCGTCTGCTCAAGAAGAACGGTGCGTCCCCATTACTACTATCCCCTGTCGATAGGTAGGTCCATCGATGTGCTGATGTGCTACTGTTCTTTTGTTTTGTTTGCTTGTTCTGCTCGTGCGCCTGTGATCAATTTCCGATGGGGATAATGACGCAACGCCACCAACTCGCTGTGCCATGCCTGTCGACGCGTGCTGCCTCCCTACTCGGTATTACCTGACGTGCGGATCTGACGTTGCGCTCCTTGTGCTCTGTCTCCGTCTGACGTGGGAATACGCGGGTGTTGGTTGCTTTGAACGATTCTTCAATTCGCCTTGGGAATCGAATGTGCAACTCGCCAGGTCTCGCCCCTGAGCTCCCGGAGGACCTGTACATGCTCATCAAGAAGGCTGTGGCTGTCCGCAAGCACCTTGAGCGCAACCGTCAGGACAAGGACTCCAAGTTCCGCCTCATTCTCATCGAGTCGCGTATCCACCGTCTCGCTCGCTACTACCGCGTGAACCGCAAGCTTTCGCCAAACTGGAAGTACGAGTCGGCTACGGCTTCGACCCTCGTCGCCTAAGCGTAGAACTCTCTGCTCTATTGCTTTGCCAGTCAACTCGCTTCTCTGGGGCTACTTGAGTTTGTGCGCTCACAGTAAATGAATTCAATAGCATCGCTGGTTTTGAAATCTATCTCTCATGTCTTCCGTTCATTGCTGCTGGTCTCGATGGTTACAGCCGGCAGCCCATTGACACCAATGCCCATCAAGAGCTGCTTCTCCTTGAGCCTTCTGCGCGCACTCTCCACTAACTTGCGCTCGCGAGCGAACTCCTGACTGCGGCATTCGTTCGCCAAGTGGACACTCAGCATCTTGGCCACGATCGTCTCTCGGCAGTCGAGCCGCGGACACGTGACGAAGCGGTTGACACACTCGCTGTGGTAGTGACGGTCGCTGAAGCGCTTCTTGAATGAGCTCCCACAGTTGAGCAGACAGAGTTCGATCACCTCTTTCTCCTGGTAGCGGCGCAGCAGCTTCTCGCGAAACAGGTGGCGCTCGCAGCGCTCATTCAGGTGTTGTAGCTCGTCACTGAAGCGGTACACTTGGCCGCAGCCGATCTCCTTGCACACCACAAGCCTATAAGCGCACTCCAATCGATGGTGCGCGTCCAGCAGCTGCAGCGCAGTGGACTCGCCGCACTGCTGTCTGCAGCTCACAATCTCCCGCTCGCGGTCGCGTGCGCGCTGCGCGAGTACCTTAAGCTTCTGGTTCACGATGCAGCACGTCTTGTCGCGTAATGAGGGTGTGGGCGGCACGCCGAAGTGCTTGCGAATGGCAGGGGTGTCGTAGAGCATCCACTTTGTATTGAAGCACGGCGCTCGGGGCAACGAAAGCGCCATGTCGTCCACCAGCTCGCCCATACCTTCCTCCAGCGTCCAGTACGCTAAGAGACGCTCCTTATGCTTGGCGACATTCACGATCGAGTGCGCAAGCTGTTGGAGCTGCTGGGCCGTGCGGCACTCGCGCCAGTACCGGATCTCCTGAATACAGCCCTGGAAGCTGGCATTCCCAGTGCTGTCATTGGAGCCAATGAAGGTCAGTGGTAAGTCGAACACGCCCCGCTTGATACTCTGGAGCTCGCCGTTGAGGAACAAACTCAGTTCCTTCGTGCTCGCGCTCAGCGCCACGTGGTTCCACTGGCGGCGCCGCAGCTGGCACTCCAAGTGCACCTCACGCGCGGCCTTGGAGCTGCTGGGCAGTGACAACCGGTAGAACGTCACGTGACCCTGAGCTCCAGCGACCAGCGCGATCGCGTTCTTGGCGGAGGACGCGATCACGTGGCGTCCGCGGCGCTCCAGGATCTCCGTCGGCGTATTTTCTGAGACGATCGCGAGCTTGGCATCCACTTTTGCCAGCTCACGCTCGTAGCGTCTTCGCAGACGCTCGCGTTCGGCTGCCTGGACCTGGACATCAGGACTCTCACCATCAATAGCTTCAGCCTCAGAGGCGAACCCCGCGAGCAGATCTTGCCACTCAGATCGCTTCTTGAGCAGCTTCTTGAGCTCCGCGAGCTTCTGCTGACGCTCGACCGAGTCCGCGCCGCCCTTGGAGCTGCTGTTTGAGCCAGCGACGTTCTTGGCCCAGGCCTCTAGGTCACTCAGTAAGCTCAGGCCGGCCTGGGGCAGGAGTTCAATTAACACGGGGTTTTCTTGGAGGACCTGCGTTGTTTGCTGCGCGATCGCAGCTCGGAGCTCCTCGCTCCTGCTCTGCGCTTCATTATGGAGCTCAGCGTTCTCCGAGTTCTTGTGGGGGAATTCGCGGTTGTAAATGCGCAGAGCCTCTGTGAGGAAGATCTGGACCCAGCCTTTGGCGAGCGTCACGGCCTTCTGGGTTGCCAGCGCCCCCGTCTCCGACGCGTTGAACTCATCCGCGAGGTCCTTGGCCGCCGCCGAGAGCTCATCACTCGAGAGCTTGTGCTGCTTCTGCTGGTTGGTAGAGGACGACGAGCTCTTTTGCTTGCGCTGCTGCTTGAGCTCCTTGAGCTTCTTCCTACAGGCCTCGGACTTTATCTGCCACCGCTGGTGCTCGCGAGCATTCAGCACTTGAGTCTCCAGTTGCATCAGACTGCTTCTATGCAGGTCCAGAATCTCTTCTTCAGCTTCGACCATCCATACAAAGTACTCGGCCGTCCACGGCGGCGCCAAGTCGGCGCCACTCGTGCCTTGTAACGCGATGTAGGACGCCCCGCCGGTCTGGAACTGGAGCATGCTTCGGTCCCGCGAAAGCGCTATGAAGTCCTCGTGCAGGTGGCGGTCGCGCCAGCGTAACCGTGCCTTGCAGCCGTGTGCCGCGTTCTTGCAGCTCACGACGCGGCTCACACACTCTTCGCGCCAGTGACGGCCCAAGCTGCGTAGTTTGACTGAGAGCCCACACTCCTTACAGACCACAAGCGTGTTCTTCTCGCGCGCCTTGGTCGCCAGCGCATTGCGCTCCAGCGTCACACTGCACGTTGTGCGGATGTGCTCATCGAACTTGCCCACGGGCACCCAATCTTTGCAGCCGTTGACCGTATTCGGGCACGGCCGCTCCCGCTCAAGACACTCGTCCTCCTGGTGATCGAGCAACTGGCGCTTCTTGACTGTTTGGTGGCACCAGTCACACGCGGTCGTCTCGTTCACGAGCAGTGCATCGTCGGCGATCTGCTGACGGCGCTTGGCCACGACGCACGCGTGGGCCTCGTGTGCTTGCTGCTCATCACTGGGGAATCTGTCCGCGCACCCCCACTGCGCAAACTGACAAGGTACAAGCCGCTTAACGCACTGGTAGCGCTGGTGGCGCTGCAGGTCACGCTTGCGGATCGGAAAGCGCTGGTCGCAGCAGATCTCACACTCGACGAGCCGATCGCCGTCCTCTTTCGCCTGTAAGAGCTTGCGTGTGTGGTGTGCCACGAGGCATTCTTCCTGGTCGTGCTGCTGCTTACGGTCCGCATGAAAGAACTGTTTGCAGCCTGGACGAGCGCATGTGACCATGCGAAGTGGACATTCGGTATCTAAGTGCAGTTTCCTGTCTGCTGGGTGGAGCTCTTCGCCGCACTCGCAGAGCAGTAGGTCCTGAAGGAAACGCGAGTTGGTGTTTGCATGGCTCTGGCGAGCTGCAACGCGCTCACTGACGGCTGAATAGCGCTGGGGACTCTTCTGCTGGGGGTCGAAACTGCTGAGCGGTTGGCTCTTGCGCTTCTGGAGGATCTTCTGGCGCTGCGCCTCCACCTGCTCGAGCGCCTTGGCGAGCGAGAGCCTAAGCACAATGAATACCAGTAAGCTTGACTTACAGACTCGATCACGCACTGTCGATATTGTATGGGAGGGCAAGGCACACACAAACTCACAGCTCAGCAGCCAGACCGGGCTTCACATTTTGAAGTGGCGAGGGTGACGACGCTGCTTTTGGCAATGCTAGTGCCAACGAAGAAGGCTGGGGTGGTGCGGCCACGGGAAGCGCAGGGATTTGCGATGCAGCCCACTCCATCACTGCCGTCACTGGTGCTGCTGCTGCCTACGGGTGGTGGTTACCAAGAGGTTGTCTGACAGGAACTCACGTGCTGTGCGTGTGCGCCATTTTCGCTTGAGAAGAGGTGCCTCTTGGCGACCCTGTGAAAATGGCGCACAGCATGTTAAGTGTAAGAGCATAACCCAAGGTTACGTGGTGGCCACGAAGTGATCGCCCACACTGCCATGTATTGACTAAGACGCATGTTTGAGATCATCACACTCGACTTCGGCAAGGGCGTAGAGCCCATGAAGCAACTGAGGGGATTGGTATCTAGTGGGAGATACAAAGTGAAAATGATCAAAGCCTTGTTTCTTTCTTCTGTCGTGTGTGTGTTCATACCTTGTTTGTTGGGTTTCTGTGCTTGTGTGTTTGGAGTCCTGCGCATCTCATGTGTATTATGTGTTTGTTGTGCGTGTCTGCTGTGTTTGTGCGGGGTTTCCTCTTGAGTCGTCAGCTCAGCTTTTCCTTCGGGAGCGCGAAATACATGTCTTGGAGAGTGAATTGTAGCGAAGATGTCATGAGGGTCTCGCTGTCTGGAAGCTGCGACGTTCTTCCGTTCTTCTTCTTTTTCTTCTTGCTGTTGAGCGTCATCTCTGGTGGGGAGCTGCTGCTGGAGTCTGCTGTCGCATCGACTGCACTTGGAATGATCATGCGCATCGGATGCGGAGGCGATGGCACCGACGTCGACATCGCCATGTTGATGCTCTCTCGCAGGTCCAGTGGTGGAACCTCCGGAGCCACTCGACACTCCGACTGTCCATCGAAGACCGGCGATCCGCCAATGCCAAAGTACGAGTCCATCTCAAGCACGAACATCTGGTCGTCTCCCAGGAGGTTGCCATTAAAGTTGTCCTGGTTTGGACCCTTTCGCTTGACTTCTAGGACGCGTCCACGAGGGTATTCGTGGTCGACCGCTCGGAATGTCACCTTTGGATGCGCCCAGAGTGGAATCGAGCGCTGCGTGAACGTGCGAAGCTCGCTCCTCCCATTCGACTTGCTCTGAATCAAGACCTTGGACGAGACGGCGTCGCTGAGCTCGTCTCCCGAGAAGGATGCGGCCTTAGATCTCGAGTTAACAGGCAGCTCCCACGTCTTGAGCTCCGTGACACTCGCGTCGAAGCCGAACACAGACGAAGACGAGTTGGAGTTTTTCGTCTTACTGCTGTCAGCAGAGGTTGACAGGTGGTGCCCTGTCGCACCATTCGACGTACCCGTGCTCGCCTCAACCTTCATATCGTACAGCTTCAGTGAGCGATCGCAGCAAATCAGCAACTTTGAGTCATCGTGCGCAAACAGACAGCTAATACGTCGTCGTCGACGCTTGCGGCGGGCTTCAGCGTCGTTCTCGTCGCCATTGTAGTAGCCAAAGTCCATCGAGATGCTTGTCGACTGGGCTAGGTGGGTGAAGAAAGCTTGCGACGCGTCCAACGCACTTTCAACGAGGTACGAGCCACGTCCCATTGGTGGACTAGACTGAGTCGAGAGGAGAGCAGATGGAGTAACAACCGCTGGCATCGAGTGCCGAATCTTGAGCACTTGCGAGAGAGTCTTCGTCTCCAGACTGCGGAACTCAGCGTAGAAGTCATCCACTTCACGGAACAGACTGGTGGCGTCCCCTGACGCTCGGTGCACTGCAGCCTCTACGACATTGACGTGGGTATCCGAGTTGATGCGCACACCTTCAGGATGGATTGCGTACAGATGGCTGGTACCATGAGCTGACGTGACGCTGATCCACTTCGAGTCTTGGCTGAATGCGATATCTTGGATGCTCGCGTGGGTGATTCCGCGCTGCAATTTGTACAAAAGCTGGTGCGCCTCGCTCTTCTTGCCGTGGGTTACTTGCAACGGCGGCAAGAGGCGGTACACGTGCAGGTTCTGTCCTTTTGTGGAGCAAGTCGCCAGCAGGAGCCCGGAGAAATCAAACGATAGCGCCACGAGTGCAGTCGAGTGGCACTTGAAGTTGCAGATCACGCGCTCCGTGAGGAGATCTTGCACAACAACCCATCCAGCAAACGTCGATGCCGAGGCACTGGCGCTTGAAGACTTGCGCTTTGTCTTTTCCGCAGGCATCTTGCTATTTGTATCGGTAGCACTTCCGTACGGGGAAATGCTCGGGTATCCCAGAGACCCAACTGGGGTGGCGGTGTTGCTCGCAGTTGACGCAGTTGGACTCGGAGACGATGACAGGTATGGTGCAATGGTAGCCCGTCCGAACTCTGAGAGATAGTACAGCCCCGAGGCGACATTCTGGGCAACATCGATCGCAGTGAGAGATGGCGACTCCAGTTTCGAGCCTGTGTAGTGCTTCGACCCCACGAGCGCCTCGGGCACCACTTCTTCAGAATCACTTGCGAGGCTTCCATCCATGGACTCGCGGTCGCGGTCTGGAACGAAGCCAGGATACGCAATCCAGCGCGGTCCGAAGGACATCGCAGGAGCTGTGGTGACAATGGTGCGCGTCATCTCAAATGTGCGCAGGTTGTAAAGCAGGATCTCGTTGCTCTCGCAGAGGATCGCAGCAGTTGTGGTGTTGAACTGGATGTCGAGCACCAGTGATGGTGACGGTGCGAGCTTCTTGATGATGCTACAGACACAACAAACCAAGCAGCAACAGGTGGTAAAATGAACAACGCATCCATTCCAACGGTGCAGCAGAAAAAGGGTTCAACAGAAGGGTCGAAAACGCACCGTTCATCTGGAAGCGAGAAGATCGTCAGATTCTCCATGGCCTCGCCGTCGTCGACATCGAGCATTGCATCCTCGTCGTCTTCTTCCAAGTGCCGCTGCTCTTCCAATCCATCGAACGCCACCTGGCGGTGCTGATAGCTGACTTCTCGACACCGTTCGGACACAAAAAACGCGCCAATGTTACTACTACTACTACTACTAGTGCTGCTGTTGGTCTCTGCGTGATGTCGCTTGCTGTTGGCCTTGCTGGCGTGCGCCAGTTGGAACAATCGGAAGAACCGCACGTTCGTGATCAACCCAGCGTCCTTCGCGCCATCAACAACGATCTATGCGTTCAAATGATAATACACAGAAAGACTATGAGAAGTCCATTACCACGCTCGTGGGTACAGCTACATTATATACACTGAATAATGCGCGCACCTGCACCGGCGCGGCGCCGAACTTGTTCACGCGGTAGATGCTCCAGCCCTGGAGCGCGGTCGTCGCGACGCACACGAACACCTGGCCGGCAACGCGCTCCACCGCACAGAACGTGACGTCGCGGTCGCTGCCCATGGCCGTCGCAGTTTCTGCGGACGCCGCTGCTCCGTCACGGCTGGACTGGCGGCGGCGCGAAGAAGAGGCCTCCATCGCACACGCGTGTTTCTCTTCTTTCTCTAGGAATTACGGTCTGATACTACACAGATTCACTCTGTCAAATGCCGCAATGCGCGCGGAGAACAAACAAACAAGCAAGCGAGCAAACAAACGTCCACACTGCAACATGCGGCAGTCCAAAAAGTCACTGTAAATGAATAGCCTTGTGAAATATATTATGGTGAAACTGGTGTAAGTACTGTCAACTCACTGCGATAACTGATATATCGATCTATTACATGAAGAATCCCAAGCTGAAGTCAGGATGTTCTTCGTGCCTTTCCAGAGGCGGCAACCCGAAGACACGCTCTGCGTCACGCATTCGCATTCAGCGAAGAAGAAGAAGAAGACGGTTCACAAGATTCGAATCGAACCGGCGAGACGGTCCGGTTCTGATCGAATCGAGCGAACCGGAAAAAACGCATTTGTGAGGTGCGCGTTTGGATGCTGGCTATTACATGTAAATAGCAATACTTTACTCAATGCAGCTGTCAAAGAAAACTCATCCAGCCTTGTCAACAGAATAGACTCTACGATAGGCTTCTGCGCAACTTCACACAAGACACACAAAAAGCGCAAACAACAACTGGAACGAAAATGGCGGACGTGCAGGGGATGGTGCTCAACGACGCCCACGGGCTCGCGCTCAAGGCCGAGGGCGACCTCAAGTACACGACTCAGGAGCAGAAGAACGGCTTCTTCTCAGCCATCGCGGAGAAGGCGGACGTCCTGCGCGCGCTACACGCGGGCGACGACGACGAGAGTGGCAACCAAGCGTTTCCGGTCGTGCGACTCGAGACCTCGTCGCGCGTGCTGCTTGTGTCGAGAATCGTCGGTGACGGCCGCCCCGAGCGAACGATCGCAGTGTCCAAGCGACGAGGGCTGTCCGACGAAGAGTAGAGTGAGCGTGCATGTGGTGCTGGTGAAGCGATGACGTATCTCGTGGGAAGATATTGCAGTGCTGTTGTGACAGCGAAAGCTAGCAGGCTGCGCCTTTTGACGAGATTTACAAGAAAACATTACAAGACTGTGTGGCTGCTTTGTGTTGACTTTATTTCAAGGGCAAAGCATTGCTATGAGCTTCGTAAGCTGGACTATAATAAAATATATCTGGGGCGTGTGGTGGTGCTAATAAATCAAAGGGGCGAGGCGTTGCGGTGTCTTCATCGGATCTGTCAAATCTCAATGGTACTCTTGGTTGTTGCCGTGGTGGCTGATGGCAACGTGGGCACCACCAGCGAGGGCGACAGTCTCGCGGCATGACACCTTCGCGAGCACGATTTTGTCCTTCGCGCAGTCCGTGGGCTCAGCTGAGCACGTCGCATCGGCCTTGGATTTGCTGCTGGGGTTCTTGTTGTTGCTGTCGGCACTCTGCTGCTGGTTCTGGTTGTTGGTATGGGCTGCCAGGTTGCTCGAAGACGACGACGTGGACGAGGATGCGGTGGACGGAGTCGAGGCGGTCGACATCATTGAGAATGACAGCGAGCGGCGTAGCGAGTAGGCATTTCGTCGGATGAAGGAGAGTGGTTGCTTGGCCGAGGCGAACGACAGCGAGTACCCGTTCGGGTTCTCCTTGGCGTAGAACCTCTCGACGAGCTCTTCGAGCTGCGTCTTGACGATGTCGTCGTCGGCCACTGGAGCTTCAGGCTCTCCTGGTGAGCGTGGGTCGCGCCAATAGTAGCGCTGCCAGGAGAAGAGTGCCTTGCCCCACTCCTGGCGGTCGTCGTTGTTGCACGCACTGAGCTCCACGCGCACGGGGTTGCCGAGCGTGTACGACCGGTCCTTGACGAACACCTTCCTGGTCTCGAGGAAGAAGCTGTGCGGCATGGCGTCGTGGCGCTTCTGCGCCTTCACCGCGATCTTGCTGCCCGAGAGCTTGAACTCGCCGAGGCACTTGGTGCACTGCGCGCTCGCGTAGTACCGGAAGAAGCCATCCTCGAGCGAGAAGTAGAAGATCTTGGGACGCGAGCGCTTCTCGTGGAGGATCAAGTAGCCCTGACGTGTCATGGTTGGTAGTGTCCCTGCTGCTGCTTCTTGAAGCTGGATTCACTTGTGTGAGCAATGCGCGCTATTCGACGCGCTTGGGCTTGGGCTGGGACAGCGAGCGTGAGGGGTCCGAAGGGGCTGACTGGGATATGAGGCGCGCGCGTGGGATGGCACAGCAGAAACTGCCGAGTGTCTGCTTGCTTGCCTTACTGTTCTCCTAATAGAAAAGTGCGAGCGGGGATGGATGCCGCGTGCACGCGAGGAGGCTACCTGGATGAGAGTCGAGAACTCGATGGGGCTCTCACGTGTCCAGCGTTGCTGCTGATGCTAATGCTGCTCTTTCTCTGCGATTGAGGCAATTGACACTCGCCTCGCCTGCGCAGTCTTCCGGTTGTTTTTTTCTCTATGAGGCTGAAGAATGGATGGATCCACGTACTTGCGAAGGAGAAGGTGGTGGTGGTGGATGCGGTCGAGTGGAGAGCCGCCGGTTTCGTGTCTCCTGTCGCGTTAGGAAGAAAAGCCGAAATGCGCAACGGATAGGCGTGCGGTTTCACGACTCAGAATAGACCTCGCATTGCGCTATATTTAGCGTCGCGAGCCAGCCCGAATGCGACCACCACACACAGCCAGCTTGGAAAGCAAGGCGCGTGCGCGGCACAGCATCTGGACAGGCACGATGGCTCTTTTGACAGCCCTGTTGTTGATGGCATACAAAACCCACGTATATGCCAGATTCAGCATGGAAATCCGTCCGAGCCAAGCAGCCAGCTGGGAGGTGCGCATGTGTGTGGGTGCGCTCCGAAAAGCCCCATATGCAGTCCGCCTTTACATCAGCAAGCGAAGTTGCACCTGCTTCTTGTGACAGCAGGCGAGTGAAAAAGCAATTGGCGCCAAGAGGCAGTCGAGATCGGAGAAAACAGCTGCTCGGCTGCGGATCGTTCCGAGAATGGCAAATGCAATCTTGCGCAGGCCTTGGCACAATCCCACAGGCACGAGGCCTTTCGCGAATGCACATGGTGCTGCGGAGAGTGCGTGAGTATTATAGCTGTCGAGACACGTCGCGTCGGAAAAGATCTTTTTTCAGCATCAAGGTGATCGATCAGCTCAAATCTGGTTTACGAGATGGCTAACAACTGGCTCTGCTACGGGCGAATGGATACAGGACTAGGCCGGACCGGGCTGAACTCTGTGGAGATGATAATGCTCGTTTGTAAGAAAGAGTTCCACCAGCAGCAAGGAGGGTGTTGTAGAACACAACGAAGCCCCTAGCGTCCGTGATGACTTGCACGAGCGCAAAGTCGAACGCAGGGCCACAAGCTGGAATGCGCCTGTACCATCGAACCACCTGTCGGGGAGGAATGCTCGGAGCACGCGCGCACTTGGGGATCAAGATTGCTTCACACGCACACATGAGTTGAGACATCAACGAAGCTAGTATCGATTTGTTGGTCTCTGACTAAGAGCGTGCACTACCCGGAAGAAGCGGTCACCACGCGTACAGGTTCGTTTCCATCTGGCGTACCTGCGTACGTGGATCGCTCGGGTTCTGCGCACACCAGCCGCGCGCACTTTCTCACAGGCCCTGCCTTTCGCGTCGTCGTTCTTGGCAGCGGCACCAGGCTCGGGCAGCTCGCTGCACCCCACTTTGCTGCTTCACGCCTCCATCATGCGTGTGGTGAGCACACGCGCGTGGCATCAGGAGGCGTCGTGGAGGCAGGCACGCAGAGCCATCAGAGGCTACTGGTTCTTGAACTCAAACAACGCGCAACATCGGCCCAGGAAAATGCAGCCGAGTTTGGCCTTCTCGACCTGCCAATCTTACGAGTGAACAAGATGCGATTAGTGTGTTGGATCGAAGCGAGAAAGGTGGAAGAGTAGCTGCAGCTTACGAAAGAACCTGACTCGGCGCATTCTGTGACTGTTTCATGGCAGCGCCCGAGTTCGATCCTGCTTCAGAACCTACAAGCAGCTGAACGCTAGTCTTGCTTGTCTCTCATGGTCATGCCAGTGTAGGCTTGGCGATTTACGCACGTGTGCCATTGAGCTACAATCACCGCGATTTCACCAACGCGGTGACTGCACGAGGTACTCTTGGACCAGGTAGAAATAGATGAAGCCGCTCAGCAGGATGGTCAGCGCGATTGCCAGGAACTTGGACGCCACGCACTCCCTCCCATTGCCGCCATCGCTCTCGTCGACGTTTATGTCGTTGTTTAGACCACCACCTCTGAACTGCTTTCGTTTTGTGCTGCGTCCGCTCTCTTCATCCGAGTCTTCATCTGGATGCTGCTGGTTGAGCAGACGCTCGAGGCGGGTGATGCGCGCCAGCACCTGCGTTTTCTTCATGCTCTTTGCGTGTTGCCCGCTGGAAAGTGTGGATGGAGCTCTTCGTTTTGAATTGCCACGATCAAAAGTGAAACGACACGTGAGACCGCGAGGGACAGTTTAGTTTACGTTTTCAATGTTGAACACTGTATTATAGGTGTCGGTTGTAGAGTCACTGCCAGCACCTGCCTCCGCTGAACGGAGGAGTCAGTCAGTCGTTCGAGCCGCAAGAAGCTCATACTTCGACACAATGCAAAGCTGCAACCTCAGCGATCACAGGTTGCGTAAAAGGATAGAGTTCGCCCACCGGAAAGTGTCAGGTCGCGAAGCTGCAGCCATCTGAGAGGCGCACCTCCTCTTACGCCATCGCCCTTGCTGCTGCATACTAGCAATTAGCTGTCAGACGCAATGTTCGTCCTCCCGATACGTACGGTGTTCAAAACAGTGCTCGCCGGCGCTGCTCGCTCAAGGAGACGCACCACAGGCAAAGAAGAAGCCAAACAACCGTTCTTAGCCCATTAGCCCTCGGCCCCAAATTTCCTTGAATGAAACTGTTACCAAGTACGCGCTTAGCACGTTTGCATCTATCGCGTCTCCACCGCACTCCCTTTGCTATAGGGCTGATTTTCGATGTAGTTTTCCGATATGCGAGGCCCAGTCCTCCATCTCCTAGTATAAATCCACGCGAGACCGCGTTCATATGCCGTTCGAGTGTGGGGCACGGCTCTGACTGACTCGGTGGTGCGCCACTGAATGAACCACACGGAAGGATGCAGGAATGGTTGCGTGTGGTGGTGGTGCTGACGCGCCGCTGCGCAGCAGCCACTCCTGTAGAGGATCATTCGCGGCCTCTTGTGAATGAATGCGAACATGCATTTTCGCTTGCTTCAGCGTAACAGAAAGTGGCAAAAGAGGCAGATTTGACCCGCAGAAAAAATCCATTTTGCATGTCCCGCATTGAACATCCACTCATCCAATCAAGCTGCCGCAGTTCTGCTTCACAGTCATGGGGGCAGTTACAGGAAGCATAATACTGCAAACTCACTCACAGTCACAAGCGCGCGTGGCTCACATCATTCAGCGCGCCAACACAAAAGCGAAGTCATTCAGGTCTTCTTCGGCCGTGCGTGATAAAACAACCTTGACGATCACCAGGCGGGCAGTGGATGCCA
>JAADWP010000321.1:0-27644 GCA_023336215.1 Globisporangium iwayamae
AATGGGGTTGTTAGCACGGCAGAGGGATACAGTATAGTCAGTCACATAACATACTCAAACAGCATCGCTAAACTCCTAGTGGTCGCAAAGTTATGAGGAAAAAGGTGGGTGGCCGTATATTTTTGGCCTGGAGTGTACATAGAGAAGATGTACGACCTGAAGTCTACGCACACAATAGCCACGCAGACAGATCCACCAATGGTCCATCCCCTTCTCCCTTCATTTTTGAGGAGGTCCACACTCGCAATAGAGGCCCCTCGGTTCCGCAAAACCGCCCAACACACACAAACTGCATTGCGCCGCATTGATGCAACAGCAGCAGGAGCTCAACTGGCGCGTGCTGCTGCTCGTGACGGCCGCGACGTCGCTGCTCACAGCTGCGACTAGTTTTTTCATCTTGCGCGCGCAGCATCAGAACCTCCATCGCCCCCGCCCTCGCGACTCGGTCGTCAGTACGCAACAAGAAACCAAGGAAGAAGAAGAAGAAGACGACCCCATCGGCATCATGGCGCAGGAAGAAGGTATGCATGCGGTCATGTGTGTACGTGCATGTGTGTACGTACTTGTGGGTTGTAGCTGATGTGTATGTGTGTAGTGATCTACCTGAACAACCCGGATGTGTACTACGACTACGTGGTCGGCGGCAAGGAGGATGCGGACGAGTTCGACGACGTCAAGGTGGTCGTCAAGGCGATCTGCCCCGAATGGTACGTTGGGTTTCTGGTGGAAAGGGCGATATCCTGGTGATGGTGACAACTGCTAATCCCATTCTCCTCTCCATTATGCTCTCCTCTCTTGTGCAGGAAGCTTGCGAAGGACGAGGACATCACGGTCAAGATTATCGCGGGCGGCATCACGAACCGCCTCTACCGCCTCACGTGGCAGGATCTCGTACGTTTAATCTCCCTGTATCTTTCTGTATATGGCTTGTGTGCGTGTAAAGGCGGCTGCTAATGTGTTTGTGTGACTTGTTGTGTGCATGTGTTTGTCATTGCAGTCAGTACTGGTGCGTCTCTACGGTGATAACACGGAAGCGTTCATCGACCGCGCCGTGGAGAACAGTATGCAACTTTTGCTGTTGCTTATGTGGTTGATATGCGCATGCTTTGTTGTTTGCTAAGAGGCATCTGTGTGTTTGCTATTGGTGTTGTGCGCGCATGCAGAGCTGTTTGCGTTGCTGTCGGAGCAGGGCTTTGCACCAACGTACCACGGTCGCTTCACAAACGGCCGCATCGAAGGTTGGCTGGAAGCACGTCCACTCGAGCCGGAAGAGATGGGCCAGGTGTGTGCTTTGTGTTATGCTTGCGATATGGCTTGCTGTGCATGATATACTTACTTATTGCTGTTGTTTGTGTTTGTGCTTTCTGTGACTGCTGCAGACGAGTCCTGTGAACTTCCTGGACATGATTGGAAAGGAGCTCGGACTCATGCACGTGATGGAAATGTCTGGCGACCGCAGCCCCGTGATGTGGGAGGTACATCTCATGTTGTGGAATGTTGGTTGCTTTTCACAGACCATTCTGACTCACCACACTCGTGTGTTTGTAGAAAATGGAGCGTTTTGAGAAGCTCGCGTTCGAGACGAAGCTCGAGGATCCAGCGAAGCGCGCGGCGCTCGAGCGGCTCAACCTGCCGGAGCTGCACAAGAAGCTCCAGTGGCTCAAGTCGGTGCTGCCGTCGGAGCTGAATGGCGACGGTGCAGCGCTGCTGGCGGCCGACCAGGACCTGGACGAGGTGACCAAGCAGGCCGTCGCGTTCGCCTCGGACGTCGTATTTTGCCACAACGACGCGCTCAGCGGCAACATCTTGCACAACGACTCGTGGGACCGCGTGCAGATCATCGACTACGAATACGGTGTGTTTGTTGTTCGACTTGTTCGGCTTGTTTCACTTGCTTGTGTACTCATTTCGCGGACTTGCTTGTTTATCAACTCCCAAATGTCAGGCGGCTACAACTTCCGCGGCTTTGACTTTGCAAACCACTTTTGTGAGAACTGCGGCTTTGAGCTCGACCTGAACCTGTACCCTGGCCCCGAGCAGCAGTTTGCGTTCTTCAAGGCGTACATGGCTGCCGCGGCGCCGGAGCTGCTGGCGCAGCTGGAGGCGAACAAGGAGTCGAAGGCGTTTTTCCACGCGCTCTACGACGCTGTGAATCGCTACGCGCTGGCGTCGCATCTCTTTTGGGGCTTTTGGGCCGTCGTGCAGTCGGGCCACTCGAAGATCGACTTTGACTTCCTCGAGTACGCTGGTAAGCGCTTCGACGCCTTTGACGCGCAGAAGAGCTACTTCTTCGCGTGAGTCGACAAATAAGCAAACAAACAAGCAACTAACGATGGTAGTGTAGATGGAGAAGAAGAACGAGTCTGTCCCTCATGAGTGAAAATGTCGTTGAGTACAGCATTTTGCTGCAGCGCAACAAGCCCCAGCCTACATAAGAACAGCAACAAGAGGAAAAAACAACCCACTCTTGCGTGCTTGCCAATGAACAAGCAAACAACCCGCAAGCAACCCACACTTGTGTTTGAACACGTGCTCAAAACTTGCGGTCTCTTTTTCTCTTGTTAAGTTACACAAATTGCGTTGGTGTACTTACTTAGCGCTTGCGCTTGACGTCGCTCGAGTTCTCGAGACTCATGTCGAAAGCCGGGAGGTTCTCGAGCGACGTGGACTCGCTCGTCTTCTTGAAGTAGCGGTGGATGATCACCGAGGGCTTGTCCGGCAGCGTGAGCGTGAGCTCCACGTGCATGCGGCCCTTGTCGTCGATCGTGCGCAAGTCCGTGAGGATGCCGCGATAGCCCGAGAGCTGCGTGATCGTCTTGATCTGATTCGGCTCGCCTGTGACCTTGATCAGGTTGTTCTTCACGTTCACCTCCTGTCCAAACTTGAGCGTCTTGGTCTCCGTGAAAATGCGCGTGCGCCGCGTGATCACGAACTCGCCCGCCGACTGGTTGATGATCACCATCAGGTCCAGCTTGTCGGCCGCCTGACGCGCGATCAGCGGTAGGCCCATAGCCTCCAGGTAGTCGTTCGTCGAGTCCGAATCATCGCGGTCGAGCGACCAGCGGCCAGAGAGCTGCAGCGCGCCTGCGCCGGCCGTGTTGGGTACCGCGGGTGCGGCTGCCGCCACCGCCGCCTGAGCCGCAGCCTGAGCTTGAGCTGCCACGACGGACGCAGCGGCCGCCGCCTGAGCCGCCGCTGCGGGATTCGGAACGCTCGGTACTCCAGACGTAGGCACCCCCGTCGGCTTGAACGCGCTGCGCACGTGGTTGAGGCTCAGCTGAGCGGCCGCCGCCGCAGCGGCCGTGGCCACGGGAGTCGGCTGGTTGGACGACGCCGTCGCCTGTTGGACGCGCGGAGGGATCGCGATGGAGTTTCCCACGACGCTCGTGGCGTTCGCCGCATGCAAGTTGGACGTGTTCATGTTCATCATGGTGGTCGGTGAAGGAGCGAACGAGAAGCTACAGAAAGCGGACGTGGGGAGAGCAGCAAGCAGAGTAAAGAGATGGTGAGCAAGAGAGAGAGCAGCAAAGTGTAGTGATGTGTGAATGCCCACCATACGAGCACCACCATCATAACCACACAGGCACAGGAACAGGCACACATATGCAGAGAAGGTCGTCACGCCAGCGCCCACCTTTCACGCTGCACTGTTGAAATCAAAATGAGAATGGACGTTGTCAAAAAGGCTGGAAAAGGTGTCACGAAGGTCGCGTGAAGGTCGCGTGAAGGTCGCGCGAAGGGAAGCGGGATGGCCAAGTTTTTCAGTCCTTTTCCCTATGTGTGGTTTGCGAGAGAAGCTTCAGCAGCTTCTCCGTCTCGCTCCTACAGGTCGGAGCAGCGTTGACGATTCGAGTCTGTAGGCTTTGAGGTTGGAACTGGAGCTGGTGCTGATGTCGGTTCTAGAGCGAGAGTTACTGGTGCGGACTGTGTCACACAACTGACAGGAAAGAACGGCGCAACGCCCGCTGGTAGTGGCAGAGTAGGGGACGTTGCACGAGGGAGCACAAGACAGCTTGATTTCTCTACTGATCGCTCAAGCGCGATGACGACCGCGATCGGGTCAGCAGCCGATGACTACCGCTATTACTCCTGGCTTCTCTGCATATTTCAAGAGGTACGGCGAACTTTGGCTCCATTTACGAGAAGTGTGTCTATTCTTGAGCATGGAGCCAGCCATCCGCATTCGCAAAATCGCCTTTCATCCCCTTGGGTAGCGAGAAGAGACTGATGGAGTTTGAGAACAATACGGCGCCTGCCGCTGCTGCCGCTGGCGACGGAAGCAGGTGAGCAACGTACCGAACGCTTTGCTGCTGCTCTCGATACTGAGAGCTCACCCTGCGTTTACTTGATGATCTTGCTTTTGTGCATCTATGTAGCAAACTCGACTGCACCGAGTCCTGGAAGTGAGTTCTTGCTGCCATGTAGCATTCTTTGACTGTCCTCCATCGTGATTATCTCCCAACCTATATATTGCTCCTTAGGGCCTTCGGGAGTGACACAGAGGCCGGGCGGCTGCTCAAGAAGCTCTACTGCGGCACCACGAAGCCCAAGGTTTTGTATCCAAGTGAGTCTCCCCGCACACTGTCTCGCTGGTATATCTAACCCACCAGTCTCACTAAAGTCCTAGTCTGCGTATCCCATAACGACAGAGCTAACGACCAAGCCGCGCGAGGCCAGCGCGCCGTTCATCCCTGGCGGCGCAAGTGCGAACCACGTGGACTCGCGGACCCACGCGCTCTCGGCCAAGGTCTCAGACCGCGCGATCAAGGCACCGTCGTTCTCCGGTCGCAAAGGCAACTACCCAGAGGTATGCGCCAGCCACAGGGAGAGAGCGTTACTGATCTGGCTCAGTTAACACTCTGGTACGATCTTCGTTCGCTCTGTAGGTGCACCCGATTGACTACCGCGGCTTGCGCCGAAAGCCGCTGAGCGAGATCGAGAAGGAAATGAACGTGATCAAGAGGCAGATGGAGGCCTATCGCGTCTCCGCCATCAAGTGAGTGCGCTTCGTTGGTGGAATTCTGGTGTATAACACTCATTCAAATGTCTAATAAGTTCTGATTTTACACACTCATTAGGCGGAAGCCCAACGTCGAGAAGGAGAAGCTCCAGCAGGTCTTCCAGTACAGCCAGGGTTTCATCCTGCCACGAGAGCTCCTGCCTGGATCAGGTACTACCCATTTCCTCAAAGTTAATATCGCAACTTTCGCTCACAGCCATCCATTTTCCCAAATGCCCCACTTTAGACCTGCTCGACCGGGAGCTCTCGCACGCGAACGCGCTGCGCGTGGGGCGCAAATCCAAAGATCGAATGACGCAGCTCGAGGAGCTCTACGACCTCGTTTTGGACGAGGTTGAGCAGCGCAAGAGCTTCATGAGCGAGATGATCGCGTTGGGCAAACCCGAGAGCGCCGCGCCCGTGGAGCGCGAGGTGCTCGAGCGGATGAGCGAACTGCGCCGCATCCACCAGCTCATGCTCAAGGAGAAGGACAACAACCACTCAGGCGACTAAGTGTCCCGAACCAACTCTCCACCAGATCCTAACAAAATTTATATTTCTCCGCATCATCATCACCTTGGGCTCTTGTTCACCTTGCTGTCCTTCCGTCGAGACAGCTAGAACCGCTTTCCCATGCACAAGACGACAATTTCCAGAGTACTGCTAACCTACTTTTCCTACCAATCTACCTACCTCTGCTTCGTCACATCACATCCCATTTAGTCCTCCTTGAGCTCGTCGGGGATCACGAAGATGCTCGCGAAGCTCGCGTCGAAGATCCGCTGCGCGCCGCGGAAGTAGGGAAACTGGAGCCACATGAGCAGCAGTAGCTTTGCGTGGTAGAAGAGCGGCAGCCACGCCAGTTCGTGGCCCAGTGCCGTCACGAGATAATCAACCGCCACCGCCACGCAGAAGTAGCTGAGCCACCACTCGTATCGACGCGTGGTCTTCTCAGCTAGCGCACCCATGGTCACATAGGCCGGGAAGCCGAATCCCACGAGCCAGCAGCCGCGTGCCGTGACGAACCCCGGCGTGAAGATGAACATGAGCCCACCGAGCGCCGGGCCCTGGGACCACAAGTCCTTCATGAGGTGCACATGGTGCTCCGGCAGCACGCGGAACATCACGAGCGTACGCATGAGGAAGTTCGCGGCCTCGTTTCCGTTAGGGTTCGCTGTATTAGCGCCGGTCATGGTGGGCGTGTCGCGAATGCGGTTGGCGTACGGATTGAAGAGTGGACTGAGCAGCGTGTAGAGCGCGATGTCACCGCGTGTGACGGGCGAGTGGATCCACGCAAAGAAGATGTTGCAGACGTACGTCGGCACGGTCACGAACGTCACCACGAAGCGCGGCAGGAAGAGCGACACGAAGCTCAGCAGGCAGCCGGCGAAGGACCAGAGCACCCAGTACTTGAGGATCGTCTCGTACGGTCGCCACTCGCTCATCACGAGCTCCTCGATGGAACGCGAGCGCGCCAGGCGGGACGCTGCCGTGGTAGGCGTTCTGGCTACAGTAGTCGTGCTGGCTCTAGTAGAAGCCCCAGTGGCTCTAACTGAAGGCCGTGATTGGCGGGGGCGCTTGGAGAAGATGCGGCGGTGGCGGATGATCATGACTGTGCGGATGAGCGGGTAGCCGACCGCGAAGAAGCTCAGCAGCGACTCGTTGTCCCAGACGCTCACGACAGCCTCGGGTGACCAGAAGAGCAGCGCGTATGCCGCCAAGAAGAACGCGGCGTGCGGCAACAGGATCGCAATTACACGCGACGTGTGACCCAGCGACGCCAGGAACGACCGGTAGCGAAGCTCCACATTGCGCTTGAAGAGCAGGTATTTGATGCGGATCTTGCGGAAGTAGCCCTTGCGAATGCACACGACCACGAGCAGCGACGTGAGTGCCACGGCCGCCTGGTGTACCGGATCCATCTCCAAAACGTACTCGACGCCAATGCGCAATAGCGTGATGAAGTGTGGTAGCAGCGCCTCGGCGACTGCACTCACTGCCTGCACCATTGGGATACAGACCAGCCAGAGGAACACGAGCCACAGGTGAAAGAACTCGTATGTGCCAACACACGCGTCTTGGAAGGAAGCGCCGATGGCTGTCCAGTCCGTCTCGTACGCGAACGTCGGCAGGTTGTACTGCGTCACGTTGAGCAGCTCCGTCCAGTTAAAATTTACCTCTACGGGCATGTACTGGAACAGCACATCACTGACCGGGAACGCCGCTGTTGTTTGGCTTGTTGTCGCTATGGTCGCTGGTGTCGTTGGCTCGGAATCAGAGTCAGCCATGGCATGCGCGTCGGTTGAGAAGAGCAGGTCTGGTGTTGCAGTGGCGTCCTGTGCATCAGCAAGGGAGCTGAGCACAGCCACCACCAGCAGCAGCAGCGACGACACATGTCTTCGCATGGCTCGTGGGTGTCGAGCGCCTATTGCAGCGGGCGTAGAGCTCCAAGGGTGGTGATGCGAGGCAGGCGGCCACGTAGCAGCTCTCGTCCGATCTTCGCTGGCTAAGTCACTCTTTTCTGGAAAGCCTCGAAAACGTGTGGTACTTTTCCTGGAATAGTGACCAAATACTTTTCAAAAAGGTTTTAGAAAAATGCGAGTGAGTGTCACTATTGTGGGAATGACAACAAATGCCAATAGCTCCCCGCTTCCACTCGCGCTTGTCCACTGGGCCGAGCACCATTTTCGAGAGCTGTGGCTACGAGTACTGGCCAAACATTTAGAGGAAGCGATCGTCTAGTGGCGCGCCGAATCAGCTGAACTCGCGCATCTTGGAGTGCGATCTGCAAAAGCTCTCCTAGCCTTTTAGAAAACAGAAGAGTGTCTCTCGAGTCCTACTTGCTCAAAGATTCTTTGTTCTCACGCGCTCGGTAGACGTCCAGGTCCTTCAGGTTCAGACAAAATATGTCGACTACCTTCAGGAACTTGTCCGTGAATCGTATCATGTCGGTATCGTCGTCAAAGCCCACATGATGCGGTACCGAGAGCTGGCGTAGACCTAGGCAGCCACTCCCATAGGACCATTTCTCCAGCGCCATATAAAGCTCCTGAAAGATGAGCTGCAACTTACGCTAGTCGATCGTCTTGATCCCGGTCAATGGGAATCGCAGTATCTGGATATTCGAGCAGAGCCAGGATGGCGCCCAACTGCTTGCTGTGCAGCGGCATGGCCCCCAGGTTCAGCCGCCATAAGCTCGAGCAGCACGCGAAGAGGCGGTCCCGGTTGATCTCCATCGAGTCGACGCCATCGAGCGAGCTGAGTCCCTCAAAGATGACGCGGCTGACCCCAACGGGGATGGTCTTGTAGATACCCATCTACACGTAGTTGAGCCCCGCGTGGTCATCGAGAGACTCAGACTCATAAAATTATCGTCGCATCTCTTCATATATGGATAGAATGTGTGCTCAAGCTCACCGTGAGGGCCGCTCTCGAACGCGAAGTGGCCGTCGGCGGTCTCACATTTCGATACAAATCTGCATGCACACGCACACGATTACAAACTTTCGGGTAACTTTCCCCATGCGCGCGCGGATGGAGGGGACGTGCTCGGTCGAGTAGATGCCGTCGTGTCTCTCTAGTAGGTTGAAAACGTACATTATGAGGGACAGAGGCACGCCGCGCAGGCTCTGGATGATGGTGGGCGCAGCAGGCGTGGCTGGTGGTGCGAGCTGACTGGGAAGCACACTGCGTGGCACGTCTTCTTGTCGCTGCTGGGAGACAGGCGTGCGCCTCGGCTTCTTGCGCGTGCGTTGGACGCTCGTCTTCTCCTTTTCTCGTCTATTCTTCTTCTTGAACGGCTGGACCTTGGAAGAATGAAAGGCAATGAATGCACTACCTGATAATTCATTCGTTACCATTTGTGACATGTCACTCTGTATGTGCGCGTGTCACTCTTTTGAAAAATGCAACATATTGTATCGTCTATGCAACTAGACTTAAGAGGAATACTATTTGCGCACTGTCCACACCGGTGAGACGGACCATGTTATAGCGGCTTCTTATTACTCTGCTGCTGTTGCTGACGGAGTTGCTTGTTGAGGTACCCATGCCTCTGCGTAAGCTCCGCGAGCCTCCTCTCCAAGTCCACGAGGTCGGCTTCGCGCTTCTCAAAGTCCTCGATGAGCAGCTCGGACTTAGCGAAGCCCTCTTTCCCCTTGAGCTTCTGCGCGAGCTGGCGGTTCGCATCGCGCTCCTTCTTCCGGCGCGCGACCTTGTCGCGGTTGACTGTCAGCGCCTCTTCCAGTTCGGCCGACTCCTTCTTGAGCGTCTGGTTCTCCGCGAGCACGAACTGGAGCTTCTCTTTAATGTGCGTGAGTACCTGCACCGTGCTTGTGGTCTTCTTGCGCAGCTTATGGAGCTCCTCGTTGCGTTCCTCGATCTTCTCGTTCAGCGTCTGGTTCTCAATCTTGAGCTGTTCAAAGTCGATGAGGTGCAAACCCTCGGCGAGCTGCTCCTTGGCATGCAGCTGCTGCTCAAGCTTCTTGAGGTGCGTGCGCAAATTGATGTTCTTGAGCCGCACTTTCTCGACCTCCTGGTCCTTCTTGAGGTCCGCGGCCTCGAACTGCGCGATCACGCGCTTCGGGATGGGCTTGCCCGTGCGCATGTTCTCGGCGTTCTTGGCGATCTCACGCTTGAACTCGAGAAACGAGTCCTGGATTTCCGTCACCTTGGATTCCTTCTCATCCAGACGCGCCTGCAGATCCAAAGCGATGCGGTCGTACTGCGTCTGCGCCGTCACCATCTGGACCTTCACCTCATGCACGCTACGCAAGCACTCGAGGTACCGCTTCTCATTCTCTGTTGTCGTGGATTTGTCCTCGCGACGTTGTTCAGTGGTATTGGCGCCACCACCACCGCCACTGCCACCGCTGTTCTCCTGTGTCTTTTGCAGCAGCGTCGCGATTTTACGCTGCAGTCTAGGTGGTTGATACGATACATACGAGATGTAAGTGAGTTCTCCAGAGTGAAAAGGGGCTATTCATGCGCATGAAGAGCTCACTTGCTGTTCTTCTGCTGGAGCTCGCTGCGCAGCTCGACGGACTCGTCTATCGCGGCGCACAGGCGGCTCGCCTCGGCCTTGAAGTCCTGTTCCTCCTGCAAAGCTTCCTCGCACTCCGGGACTATCAACGGCATCCTGTAGATTCCTCGCCAACGCTACCAAGGGCGTCTAGGATGAGCGGCTCACTCGCTCTCACGATCTACAGAGTGAGTGCGATCCAAAAGGCGCGACTCGCTGTTGCATCATGAAGGTGAAACCACCACCAGTGGTGCTGTTAATACATGCGCCGCTCAGATTCTTCAAAAGGGCTCTTGGGGGTTTCTATTTGTCAACTCAACCGAGAGTTATCGACACCTTCACGCCCAGACCGCTGTCTCCACTCGACTCTTCGTCTTCCATCAGCTCCACATGCAGCCGCTCTCGCACTCGTGCCACCAGATCTTCAGCTGAGCTGATCTCAGATTCGTCCTCACCAGGTTGCTTCAGTATATCCGCAGCCATGAAATGGGTGGTCGCCACTGCCCCAGTGCTGGGGGAATATGCCGAGCAGAGCACTTTACACCCTTCGATAGCGAACGGCGTTGGGCTCTTGAGCACGAGAACGCGCACTGCAAAGTAACTGGGTTGCAACCTACCGATCGCCATTCCACTCCACATTGAGACTATTGGGCTGTCGAATCCTTCTCCATGATGTGCAGCGAGTCTCGATCTGCAGTCATAAGCCTTCTGCTCATCGAAGACAAGCGACGCGCTCAGCGTTGACTCAGACGCCTGACTTACGTCCGCATTCCAATTCAACAATGTTGATCTCTGCTTCTCAATGCGAACAAACGAGCAAATGTGCGTCATGAGCGCGATGAGCGGGATCTGCGGAGTTGCCAATGCGCTCTCAGTGAGTTCGTTCATTTCGAGTCCCAACAGGAGACAGAGCGTCGCTCTCTGGACAACAAACTCGCTCGACTGGCTGCTTCGCGGCTCGTAGCATCGGATCGCGATTGCACAATCGTCCAGAAGGTACACGAACAGGAGAATCTGGCCGTGATCGAGCGCTCGCGTCGTCTTGAAGAGTAGCTTCTTGTTCAACTTCGCTTTCTCCTTCTGTTGTAGAATACTGGTAGTAGCCTGACGGTCTACTTCCTGCGCTGGTACAAAGTACTCGGTAATAAACAGCCGATCGCTGGTCACGCCGTCGTGACGCGCCTCAATGCCCACGTGGTCGATGATCAGCTGCGCGAGCCGCCGCCTTCGCTGCTCGTGCTCCTGTTGAGAGGCTTTGCGATTGCTAGTGCTGTTTACCAACTCGAGGTCATCGCCGACAATGTGGAGGATCTCAGCGCCCTGTACGAGCAGCGAGAGACGAAAGCTCGTCTCGTGGATGTACGTGTCGACACGGAAAGTTGAGGAGCTCAGGTCACTATCAGTGTCTTCTACTTCTTCGCCCTTAAGGCCACGCTTTCTTGTGAAGCCTACGTCAAAAACCGTGAGGATCACTCGTCCAAAGCCTCTGATAACACGCGTTCTCGTCAGCACCTTCAGTCCTCTCTCGGGCGCTTTGTCGATGAGTTTAATCCTGTTTACAGCATCATCCTGGAAGAAGCTCTGGTTGATCGGCGTCACCTTCTGCTTGGCAAACAGGCGATCACGCTGGAAGTTAATCTCCAGCTGCATCGATGGCCTCAGATCCTTTGTGCTGGAGGTATTATCTACCATCACCGGAGGTTGTTGACCTCGGAATGAATTGCTGTGAACCACCTTCACCACCGGTTTCAGCAGAACCTCGGTCCGTCGCTCGACAATGTGCTGCATGAGCTCGTGGACGGCGCTGGCTCGGATCAAGTGCGCTTGATCCGGCCCCACGACCTCCCGGAGGTCCTTTCGGCCTCTGATCAGCACTGTGACGCCCGAACTCGAACTTGGGTGGTAGAAGTTGAACGTCAAGACGAACGAGTCTTCCTGCTTGATGCGGTCTACGGGGATCATCGGTACAAGTGTGTCGACGATCACGGCCTTCATAAACACCTGGACGATTACCAGCACACCGTTCGCACGGTAGCTACCTTTGTGTACCATCTCTTCAGAGTTGTACGTGTAGCAGCGCTTCGCGTCCTTGCTAGTAGTACTAGAAGAAGCCTCATTGTCGAAGGCACTCGGATTCAATAGCTGAACGCAGGAGGAGAGCACGGGGGGTTCACTCAGGCTGCCTCGGGCGCTGAATGGCGAGCGTTTGATGCGCGATGGTGGTCGTGGCGGTACCTGTTTCTTCTTCTTGCCGGTGATGCGAGTGGATGTAAATGCCTTCACTGGTCCAGACGGTAGCTGTGCCACGACACGGCCACTTTGAGTCGCAACATTGTCAGTGCTACTGCTGCTGGTTGAGCCTGGAGGGCTGTCGTGTACTACAGATTCCCACACAAAGCTCTTGACTAGCTCACGACTCAGTCGCTGGCGACCATCGGTAGAGCTGACGTTGAACCACGAGGCGTCGCTACCAAAGTACGACTCAATCTCGCTGTCTGTGACCACCAAGCTCTGCTCTTCACACGTACCTGGTAGGCAAATGCGATACTGGAGACCAAAGGACCGAAGCTGGCCTTGTGACCCTGCTTCTGAGCTGTCAGTTTGCTGGCGCTCAACCTGAATGTACGCGCGCATGACCTCGCGCTTCGTTACCGTGTGGTGTGGATTCCGTTTGAAAGGGATCACACATGGGAACCTCGCGATAATGCGTCGAGCCTGGCAGCCCACGACACTGGTGTCATCACCATCTTCACCACCGTTGTCTTGAATAGAGCTGTCAGAGTCCCTTGTAAAGCGAAAGTGCTTCATCATGAGCTGCAGCGTCGTTTTGTTCGAGTACTTGGACTTCATCACAAAGTCCTCGCAGTCCACTTGTGAGAGCCTCGCGGAGAACCTATTGCTCGTCTGCGGCTGGTAGAATTCGACTCGAAAATCGTTCGTCGCGTGGTTTTCAAAGACGCTGCAGAGCCACACGGCCTTGAGCAGCGGACTGCGCACAGCCTTGCGCATGAGTAGGCGCCCAGTGGACGTCTCACGCGTGCGGATGGCCAGTTTCATCTTCATTTGCTCGTCAATGAGGCTCGGGTGCTGTTGTTCCTGCTCTTGTTCTATTGCGAGGCTCAGCTGCTGCTGGCGATGATGATGACGGTATTCCTTTATAGACGCGAGGCTTTGAGCCATTCGAAACAGGTGAAGACGGTCGAGGACGAGCTTTGGGATCATTTCTGGCGCCACGAAGCACTCGCGTGCCTGCTGAGAGCTCATGCGCTTCAAGATGCTCTCGAGGCTGAAGATCGACCGCATGTCCTTCCCGTTGGACGAATTGTGAACGAAAGCGTCCACCTGAACGCGACCGCGGGACAACTCGGAGATCGTGATGGTCGTGAGGTATCCGCTGAGCTGGATCGCACGTCGATACAGTCGAATCGCACGTGGCCGAACAACCAGTTGCTGAGAAGCACATGCTGTTGATAACTTCGAAGCTTCAGCCTTCAGCTTGCTGGCCTTCTGGCGCGCTTGCAGCAGACACAATTTAACCAGTCGGTCGTACATCTCGGCCTTTGTCTTTGGCGGGAGCTTTACGTCCCCCCTTTCGATAGAGTTGGGTGCCAAGAGGTTGTCCACGTCGCTTTCAGAGATGACGGTCTGCCAGCGCCAGCTGCTCTGTGGATCATACGCCGAGAAGAAGATGCGCAGACAGTCGTGGTAGACGTTCACGATGCACTTCCTGCCGTCCAGGTCAAGGCACGCACGGTACACGCGCACATCTGCGAGCACGGCGTCCAGGAGTTTGAGCAGACAGGACGCCTCGCCAAAGTCCTGGCTTTGTAAGGTAGCCTCATATTCTACGTTGAAGAACGTGACGACGTTGCTAAAGAGTCCTCGCACAGGTGTCGTGCGCGTGAGCTCTTGAGCGAGACCCTGACAATCCATCGCGAGGTGTGCACACTTGACTATTGCCTCGACCCAGGACGCCAGTGCAAAGAGCAGCTCGCCGTGAAGTTCCAGAGAGTGCGCACGCACCCTTGTGGGCCAGTCATCATGCCCTAGGTACCTCTCGAGCGCCAACAAATTCTCGTGAGCAATCTCTTGTTGCTTTACCTCCTGTAGCTTTGCATGGAAGAACGCAGGGCGGCCGAGCAATCTTCTCCCCAGTTTCCAGCTCACGTAGCTTGTACTTGCCTTGGGGCCATCGTATCGCTTCGTTGGTGTCAACAGGATGATCACGGCCTCCACCACGATGATGAACTGGATCACAGGGCTCTCGACACCGCTGATCTGATGCATCTGAGCGACAACCTGAGGCTGTGAGAGCTCAAAGAGGTGCTCAGCTGCGCTCTCAAAGGCGCGTTTGATCTTCGTATCAGCCATTCTGTGACCAGCAGCCTTGGTTGGGGCACCTCGGTTGGTTTTGGTATCAATGTCAGTCTCAGCTTCTTGCTCTGGCTCGCTGTTCACACTCATCGCCGCTGCTCGATTCTTGAGCGAGCCCTTGACCAGGATACACAGTGGAGACGGTTGAATCGCGGCTTTCAATGCACTGAACGCACCCAGGAACTTGCGCTGCGGCGGATCGGTCAGGCCAATGTCGCTCTCAAGGATGACATTGTACCCGATGCTCACTGCGTTGCGGATCTCCGCAATATTGAGACCTCCTTCCCAGTCACAATCCCGATTCTTGTTCGCCTTGTTTCCGCTAGTGGTCCAGGGCATGTCTTGAAGCGATTGGAATGATGAAGCCGCCTGGCTCTTAAACGAAGTCTCGCGTTGAATCTGCTGCTGGCCTTCTGAACCTGAAGCTGAGCGATTCATGACCACGAACAAACCAGGAAGCGAAGACAGCAGCTTGTCCATCATTACACGCTTGGAATCCATTGGCACGTCGTGCGCAAACACAAGCACCACCGGCCGTGGACGGTGACGTGGAAACCCAGCAACCTGCACGAGGTTTGCTGAAACGAACCTGCGCTCGATGTCTTCGTCGCGAACAATGTTCTCGTTCTCTTCAATCAAATCCTGAGCAGTTTCACGCCTGTCGATGGCATTTGATATCAAGAATGGCCCGTCGAAGCCCAGGTTGTAGGCCGAGAACACGTCTTGTAGCCGCGTGATGACGGAGAAGCTCGTGATCCACTTGAATATCGTTGTGGCACCTTTCCATCCCCTCTCCAATCTCCTAAAAGTCTCTTCGTGGAACTCCTGGTCAGCCAAGTACGCGTCCAGCAGCGCATTCCCAAGCATAGAAACCCGCAGGTGGCGACCTTCAGCTGCCAACGCAATCTTCTTCATGCGACGCACAAGCCGCACGGAGCAACGCAGGAAGTTTGCTGCCTCTTTCCAGCGCACATTCGACACGTCCACCTGGGTGTCGCTGTCGCTAGTGAAGAGCATAAGCATGCGCACGAGACCGAGCACCAGCGGCGTCAGCGACTTTCTATTGGCGCTGGCAGCCTCAGAACTTGAGACGCTGGGAACCGCGACCATCTTGAAACAAGCCTCCGCGAGCTCTTTGATGTCCGAGATCTGTAGAGTGTCGCACGCACTCACAATGTCCCCTCGAGCGCTGACCAAGTGCCTCACTTTGCGCATGCGAACGCGGCCAAAATGGCCTCGAACGACCTTCTGGATCGCGGTCGTGCTCTCCAATGTCAGCAACTTGTATCTACGAACGCGAACCAGCCGCCTTGCGAGCATTCCCCTTGAGACCCGCTGGATGATGACAGACGCCGCGTTCTCCCAGTATATCTTCGCGACACGCCGTCGAACGAGAAAACCGCGGATCGCTGCTTGGATGTACTTGCTCGAGACGTAGTATTCGATCTTGAGGTTCGCGAACGCGGCGCGCGTGATCATCCCACGCGCGAGCTTCTGGATCAACGAGGCGCACATGTGGTGCACAATGGGGGCTATGAGCGCTTGTGCTTTCGCAGCCTGCTCCTGGTCTGAGAGTTTGCTAAAGAATGGAGTGTCGCGTTGCTGTTGTTGCTGTTGGTCAGGACTGATTGACATGGCGTCGACAGTTGTCCGGAGGTCAGCAGACGCTGCGGTGTCCCCAGCATGGTTTTTCTTGCTCTCAATCTCGACTGCTCTCTAGGCTCACACAAGAGCACAAAAGCACACCAGCTTGACTAAGCACAACCTAAGCTAACTCATCACCTAGGCGAATAAGACTGAGTATGTTAGCGTACCTCTGTCTCAGTGACGCTCTTCTGTTTCTCCTTGAAAACGTGGATGATCTCCTCCTTCCTGTTAATGTTGCTCATCTTGCTCGCAAACACGTACTGCTTCTCCGCGAGCTCCTGCCTTAGAACCGCGATCTCCTCACGGGCTTTCGTGCTAAACTCGCACAGCTCGTTGCCGTAGAACTGGACGCCGGCGATACTCTCAAAGTACGCCACGTCCATCTCTTTCCGCTCAATCTCCTCTCGAAGTGCATCGATGAGGACGCCAAACTTGAAATTCGCCTGCCGCTCGCCCTCGAGCGCTTCTTCGAACTGAGCGCCTCGGGATCGCTTCCTGAGACCCTGGAGGGTTGCTTTTCGCACTGAGACCCCACGACAACGTCAACATTGTGATTAGACACACACCTCATAATGTTAGGCAGCAAACAACAGACTGGCCTTAAGACATACTGGGCTTCGAGATCGGGCCGAGCATCCCAGCTTTCTTCTTCGCATGCAGGTTGCCCGAGAGCGGCGGCGGATGCGAGCTCAGGTGGGCATAATTTGACTCTTCATCAACTGTAGATGAGGACCGTGCTGGATCGTCCTCCTGGCGCTCTTCGCAGCTGCTGGCGCCAGCGATCACAGGAGTTCGTTTGCTTGAGGTTAACAGCGAAGCGTAGGCGCCGCCAGACATCTCCATCATGTTGAGCCGTCGATGCGCCTCTTCCTCTGGCACGACCAAACCCTGTGTGTCTCTCGTAAAGCGTCCAAAGCGGAACTCTTCTGCCAGGATGAGTACTTCGGCGTCTCGTATCTTCGACATGTCGAGCTCGCCGATCTGAGAAGGAATCACAACTGGAGTGTGCGGTGCGGCTCGAGACTTTGGTCGCGCTCTGTCATTAAAAAATGACCCTAAAGCTCCTCTCTCTGATCCGTTCTTCGCGTTCAATGGCAGGAGCTCTTCGTCGTTCAGCACCCGGGTTTCGTACGGATTCTTCGCGCGCTTGCGTTCTGCCAAAGCTGCGGCATGGGTGGCAACCTTGCTTGGTGAAATTAGTCGATCATCTCCGGAGGCGTCGCTAGAGAAATCGAGTCGTCTCTTGCCACCAATTTCCACAAATCGTGCCGAGTTGTGATCATTTGAAGGTGACTGGCCTGATCCTCCATTAGCTCCACCACTTCCATTCGAGCCCAGCACGCGAGCCTGGCAGTCGAGGTTCAGCGGGAGGATAAACGGATTGCGCTCAAGCGTGAAGCCAAGCCACTGGACGAGCCCCGTGTGCTTCTGTAGAAAGTCCAGGTCCGATGGGATTTTCAAAAGATAGTTGACGTTGTTCCACTTGTACGCGTCCTGCGTGCGCTTCTTCTTGCGCCACGCGGCGATTGTCTCGACGGCTTCCAGTGTTGCGATGCGCAGCAGATCCAGCAAGTCGACCGTGTCTCCGAGATGCGCGCCGCTCACTCTTCCGTGGGTGCTCGCCTGGGTGAGACGCTGCAAGTAGCCTTCTCGCACGAGGATGCACTTCAGAATCTCCAGTTCCTAGGTAATGCAAGCATAAAGGTTATAAGCCACATGGTGAGCTAGATCCCAGCATGCATGGCATCGTCCTATTCGAGCTTCAAATGCTCGCGTACCTCTCCAGTATCCAGCGGCTGCGGTGAGTGTGAGTATGTAATGGAAGGGACCTTAGGCAATGCCAAGCCCTGCTCGCATAAACAGAGTACATAGGAGAGGATGGTAGTGAGATAGTATGCATCATGGATAGTTTGTGGCGCGGAGACTGTGGTTCTACCTGCTTGCTGCTAGTCTTCTTGACAGTGTCTTTCTTCTTTGGCGACTTCTTCCTGGGCATCAAAGGTAGCTCGGACACGGACTCACTCGCGGATCTAGGCGATGGGCACGCATAATACCTGGTTAGCTTAGCTGGTTAAGATATTGCGCAGAAAAACAACAAGCCTCTGACCTTTCATGAGCACTCCATGAGACCACCCACCTTTTGTGTTTGACGCCATTCGCCACAGCCAAGGCGGATGTGACTTGTGCAGTTCGCTTGGGTGAATCGGACGCCATTGTCGTCGTTGAAGCTCCAGAGGCTTTCATTGTTCCGCCGCTGCTCCTTGCACTTTCGATCGATAGCTGACTTGCTCGCTGCCACCTTCGACAAACATGAGCCGCTTCGCCGTCTCTTGTAGCTGCAGCTCAGCTCCAGATCACAGGGCTGGTGTCATCTACGCCTGCAGCCTGGTCAGTCTCGCTTGGTAAGAAATGTGAGTGCAAATGTAAAAATATGGTAATGTGCAACCTTTGAGAGCCGCGTTGGTGCGTCGCTTCAGTCACTCGCGACCAGTTTCACGTTCACATCCACGCGCGGCTGTTGACTTTGCCTGCCTCACAGTGTCAGTTGATCTTTGAAGACTTCCGTCTGTCAGTAAGCACAAGGATTAGGAGGAAGGCTTGCGACTTCGAGTCAGTGTGTGTGTATTCGCCAGGCTTACTCAGTCTCTTGTGCAGCTTCAGTCGCAGTCTTGAGCTCCTTCGCCACCTGATAACTGGTTGTGGTTGTTTCGATATTTTTCAGAGTCAGACTGGGTCTCAAGTTGACCGATGGCGATTTCATCCAAGGACGCTGTAGTGCCAGCGATGATCAACTCGTCATCGATTGCGTCTGAAGCTTCGAAGACGTCGCAGATCAGATAGCCGAAGGACTCGAATCGGTCGGAGTCATTGTCATCTTCATCCTTGACATTATCAGCGCCAATCTCAAGTGGTGGCGCACCACCTTCAACTTCATCTGAAAAGCTGCTGTCAAAGCGCTCTGGACGAACGAACAGGGGAGATTCGAGAAGAGGCACTGGCGACGCTGACAAATCGACGATCGGTACTGGAGACTGATAAGCCATGTCGATTTCGAGACCGGAGAGCGAAGGGAGGGAAAGCTCGAGGTATGGCAATGGGTCGTCAGCGTCTTCTTCGGCGGTTGTGTGTGACCGCTCGTCACTTGTCATCACAGCTTCATGCACCTGGCCATCATAACGGGTTGAGCCTTGAGCATCACTGCGATCGCCACTTGCTCGTAGAACAATGTCGACATCAGCATCGCTTTCAATGTGATTTGCTGCTTGTGCAACCAGCGGAGACTCTGGTCGTCGTACATCGGATACAGCTGACGTTCGTGGAGATGACTCGCGTTCAGGAAAGCCTGGGTCTGGTGTGGGTTCAGTAGATTTCTGGTGCCCTCGACTCGCGTCTATGCCTGAAGAAACAGGTTGACTGGTATCTTCTTGAAGCTTGCGCGCCGTCACTGCAAGTATACCAGACTCTATAGAGTCCTTGGTACTCTCTAGTGACACAGTCGGCTGTTCACGTAGTTCGATTTCTACGTTCACAATTACAGATTTGTTGATACCTGCATCAAATCTTCCAACAGGTTTCAAGGGTATCGCTGAGATCACGTGCTGGTTCGGAGATTCTTGGCCCGCCTTGTCGTCTTTCTTCGCCGCACTGTTCTCAGCGATTGGCATTGGCGACATTTTCATGATCTGTTCACTTCTGAAGCGGACCAACTCGGAGGCCCCTCCGATTGTCATTGACAGCTCGCCCGATCCTCGCCGAGCTCGATTCAAATTTGCGGTCTCCTTGATGCCAACAGCGAGTACTTCGAGCTTGGCCATGCACTTGCCAACATAAAACTCGATCGCTTGGCAAATCGTAGCTGCTTCGGTTGACTGGAGCAGGAACTCATGGTATAGCGACGACGAAGCAGCAGTCTGTGTGTGAGTTGTTGACCCGCTCACAGGTTTGCTGGTCGCGCTCAGACAGCTCAATAGGCAGCACGCCTCTCCCTGCTGGTACACGACCGACCATTTCTGAATCTCCGTGAAGTACCAGCTGTAAATCTCGATCTCCCCTTCGTAACCCGAGCACACACACACGCCGTAGGACGAGATCTCGAGCGTCGTGGACTCGTGGCGCGTGAGCTGATATTGCGAAGCCTGGGCGGTGGTCATCATCTTCACGGGGAACTTGAGGCGCTTGTCTGGCACCATGGACGTATGCTTCTCCGCTGCGTCAGTGAGTACGTTGAGCCACACCTCGTACTCCTCCGGTTCGGTTGCTGCGAATGTCCAGGTGCGGTAGATCGTAACAATGTCGAATGCGTAAGCGGTCGGAGCATTCGTAGCCGATGACTCGGGTCGGATGCAGATCACGCTGCTCAGATCGATCACGCGCCTCTCCTTTGGAATATCAGCTACCCCCGGACAGTGCGAGAGCTTGTCGTAGTAGCACAGGAACCCGCCCACGGGGGTCTCAAATACGGCGACGTACTTGACGTTCCACGATTTCGAGAGATGGTACTTCTTCACGCCGCTCTTCTTCAAAAGTGGGCTCTGATACCGCAGCATTCGCAAATAGTGTGCCGAGTGAATCAGTGAGGATGCCGACTGTGACAGTTTTGACCGGTCTCGCGTGAAAAACGCTCCGCGCTTGAACGGCGAGTGGGGGGATCTCACGGTTCTCGCATGCTCTTCACACAGGCGATCACTCCCAGCTCGAGTCATCGATAACCCACGACTCGCGTGGCTCAATGCGCTCTGGCTCAGCATGTTGGAAGTGGAGATTTCGCTGGCGAGGCTGAAATCGGTAGCTTCAGAGTGCCGCTGGCAGCCCATGACCCGACAGCGCGTTTCAATTCGTTGCTGGATCGCGCCTTCGTCTTCAAAATACGCCAATCCGTTTTGCCTTCGAGAAGTTGCTGCTGAGGACGAAGACGTCGACGACTGACGTTCTTTCTCAGGAGACAGCGTATTAAAGCAAGCGATCGCTCTTTCTCGAAGCGACACGTCCAGGTACTTCCCGTACTGGAGAAACCAGATCGCTTCTCGAATGTACTGTGTCTCAAGACACTGCATGGCAATGAACGTCGGCTGCTTGGTCCCAGATCGTCGAAAGCGAAGCTCGAGCCGGGTGCCAATCGCCTCGCAGGACTCGACGTTCTCGTACTGATACGAAAACAAGCACGCACCTCGATCGTAGCAATCGGACGACGGGAACACGGAGATGTAGTTCAGATCCAACTTGAGCCCTCGGAGGTCGTTGTTGATCGAGCACGTGAACGACAGGTAGCCGTTGCGGAAGTAGTCCATGCCCAGGCGCTCACGCGTGATTGCATTGCGAACGGGCCGTCCCTGCAAGAGCAGCTCTCGACGCTTGGAGGCTGGCAGCACCACTAGTTGGGCTTCAGCACTGATCAAGTCGGCTGACGAGCGTCGCTGTTGAAGTGTCGAAGGCAGTATTTTCCCAGCTAGTACACCCACGTAGGCGTGTTCGGGTCGGCTCTGCAGTTGAGGATTGAGAATCGCCTGTCCAATCTGTCCTTCGATCTACAAGTCGATAGCAGACGGTAGTTAGACCAACCAACTAAATGCGTACTAAGGAATCCGAATGAAGCCAGAACTTACGAGAGAGAGAGCTTTAAACAAGAAAGTCGCCACAGCCTGGCCCTCAAGCATGGCGAACTTGACGGACTTCTCACTGTGATCCCAGACGATCTCCTTCATTTGCTCGTACTGCGCTTCAAAAACCGCTTCCCGGTCCAGCTCTGCCACGGCAGAAACGCCAGTTGGTCCGATCGTGAACACCACGCTGCGCAACTCGATAGTGCTTGAACGCTGCGACTCGGATAATGCTGGCGCTCTCATCTTCCCGTGATGAACGGCGGGCTCCTTCATTACTGACTTCACCAGCTCATCTCTCGCTGCTGCATCTACGATGGAGCTGGACGACGACGAGAACGACGTCCGCTTCTTGCTCACGAGCACTCGTGCAGAGAGAGCGCTCTTCATCCTAACTCCTCTACTTCTTCAGCTGCCGCTTCACGTCAAGTTCACAGACTGCAAATGACTCCGCTTGGATGGACTCGTGAGAGAGCTTTTTATAAAGCTTCAGTCCAGTTCTCCTTGCGCTCTTCAGCACCATCTCTAACAATAGCAAATGCAAACCACACCCGGAATCACACTATACACTCACACAGAGCTTCATTCACTGAAAACAGCAGAAATTGGCGGGTTTCGAATTTGGTTCAATCACAGTGATCGAAGGCATGGGTCTCCCCTCCAGCGATCGAGTAATTAAGGGCCACTATCTATCTTGCTCTCTTCTTCGTAGCAGGCCGTGAAGTCTCCTCCTCGCTCTTCCCCTCTTCCTCTTGTTCTTCTGCTTCGTTTCGCGCTTCGTCTTCAGTCTCACTGCCATTCTCCTCGCTTTCACTCTCACTTCCCGCCTCGAGCTCCTCTTTCGAGATCGTTGTGCCGTCGATGCGTCGATTCTTCAGCACTCCAGTGGTGTACGCGTCAAGAACTCCGTTTGCGCTTGCAAGCTCTTCGCTGCGGTAGATCAGCTTCTCTAGCAATTTCTTCACCATTGGGACCTGAGATGCCGCGGACTGGTCCTTGATCAATTTCCCGTGTGCACACAGGACTTGCATGCGACGCGTAGCCACCTGGAGCTCACTGATTAGCTTGATTACTCGGTCACTGTGCAGCAGGAACTGGTCTTGAAAGAAGGGCATGACTCGCAGGATCATCTCGATGAACTTGCGTCCAACTTTCAAAACAGAAGACACGATCATGGATTTCTGGAAGCTCTTTGTCATGCAGACCAGCAACTTGAAGAGCAGCACGGCCTGCGTGAGATAGCTGAACACGAATTTCACGTCGCTTGACGAGTCTCCACCGATAATATCGAGGCGGGATGTGACAGCCACCAGCGTGCTGAACATCACCTTGTGGTATACGCCGACAGTCTTCTTGTCCAGCGTCGGGTAGTTCTCCACCTGTTTACCGTTGTGTTCGAGCACCTCCAGGAATCCATCAAGAGCGAGTGTCTGGATACTGTCCAATGCGATGGCGCTGTGACGGAGGTAGCCGTTCAGGAACACTTCGAGGTGAGCGTTTTTATACACAAACTTCACATCGCCTCCCGACCAGTCCTTCTGCAAGAACGATTGCGCCAAACTGCTGATCTTCGCCGCGATTGCACTTGTTAGCTTTGTGTGCCGTCGCTGCCAGCCGTTGAGATCGATCGACGTTGCTTTGCTCAGCACATGCTCAGCTTCGAAGCCATACCCGAGTGACAAGATCGAGGTCAGGCATTTCAGGAGCGCCACTGCGAAGTCCATGTTGTCGCCGACGACGCGATGATACTGAATGATCACTTTGAAGCATTTCTTGATAATCTGCATCAACACAAACAACAACAAGTCAGTCGCTGGCGACGGCCACATAGCACATTGGAAAGGCATGCGAGCTTTACCAGCTGCAGAAGGTCTGAGTCCACTTCAGAATACTCAACACGATCGTGCGTTGGCAAAATCAGAGCCTGAAACTGTTGAACCTTCTGGGGCTTCGGGCTTGGATCGGCTGACTCTCCATTATCAATGCCGTAGCTGATCACAGCGCTCACAGTATGCAGGTAATCCACGAGAATGCTCTTGCATTCTTCCAGCCGATACTCTGGGTGTGCTTGCTCGGTCGCCTCGCCTGCCTGTGATGGTTTATCTCGCGCTTGACCACTCTCTGTCGCTCCAAAGATGTGTGCTGCAAACCGTCCAGCAGCATCCAGAACACCACTTTCAAAGAAGCCTTGCAGGAGTTTTGGTGCACTTTGGACCTCGCTCTGGTGTTCCAAGATCTCTTCGCTCTTCGATGCACCTGACGATCCCAACGCCTTGTTCCAGAATGCACTCAGCGATTTCCGCTTCTTCTCTTCGCTGCAGCTCTTCTGAACGTGATGTTCAAGAAGCGAGAACAGAATCTGGATGAGTGGGATCTCTAGGGTCTGGACGGTGTCTTGAGACAACGAATCCATGCTCACCCCTGTACCAGGCTGCAGTCGCGGAGATGTCAGGATGCTCACGACTTCGGGTCTCATTGCGATGAAGCTTTGCTTGACGAGCAGCTTCCGATCTTCGATCCCCGGCAGTTTCTTCTTTCCTAGCGGATACCCAGACTTCCTTTTCCCGTCACTTGCAGACTTGACACTGGCTGACGACGAATCCATTCCGATTGTGGAGCTGCCTGGTGGTGAAAATGAAGGACACAAGGGCAAGACCTCGTCCAGCAGAATCGATTCCAACAGCGAGAGATTCTCGAGACGCTCGGCCACTTTCGCAGCGTAGTATTCCTTCTTCTCGCACGCGAAGAAATTCAGGATCGATCGAATCCAGTTGATTCCGTGCCAGAGCGTCGAACACATGGCATTCTGAGCTGCAGGTTCCATTCCACTCAGGTCTTGGAGTACGGATCGCCTGCAACAAGAGCACAAAGTGCATGAGTGAGATGAGCAAATACGACCTGGTTACATATCTTCAAACCGCTCGACTTACTCCATCATTTGAAGCGGACACACCAAAACACATTCGATATCTGCGAGCTGTTTCTTCGTTCGCGCACACGACAGCAGCAGCGCAATCAACGGGCTCAAAAACATGAGAGACTGCTGGTCGGAGAGATGTGGCGATACGACCAGGTCCAAGATCTTGAGGTACACGGGAGACAGCTAGCAATCGAGAGAGCACACATCAGTCAGTGAACAGTAAACACCACAGTTAATACTCAAGCACATGCCTACCTTGTCGTCGAGACCGACCCAGAGATCTGTCTTCATCGCTCCGTCCAGAACGATCTTGCTGTAGGTCCCGTCATGTTTCTTCTTCACGTCAAAGTCGTCCATGAACCGATTCAGCAGCACTTCCGTGTAGTAGTCGGAGATGATCTCGACAAGCATGCCACCTTTCTGATCTTGCTCCACCTGAGTGACGAGCAGCTCCAGCTCCCGCAGCACAAAGCTCAGGCACTTCGGATGCGAGAGACAGCTTTCGTGCAGCTCCATCAGTGCGCGATTAAGAGCTTTCGCGACCTGAGAATTCGAGAAAGTCACCGCACTCTGGCTGGACTGTGTGAGTTGACTACTCTCATGCGAATCATTCGCTGACTTACTGACAACTTCTCCGGCAGCAGCGTTCTCTCGGAAGAACGTCAGCAGTCTCTTCATGCGTGAAGCTGCGGCGATGATCCCGAAGCAGCGATAGCGCGTGTCTTGGTGGTACGCTTGCTTCCTGAGCGTGTTGCACAGATCTGGGTCTTCCGGGCCACCGATACTGAACAGGATGTCGTAGATCTTCCTCACTTCCTCGACACTGCAGTTCTCCATGGTATCCAGCATCTGCTTCAGTGCGGAAAGAAACACCCGAAGTCGGTTTCTGCGTTGAGATGGGGATCGACCATACGCTCTCTGCCCGCCTGTATCGTGGAACGAGACGCCTGGAGACACGAGCGCAAGCAACGTGTCGAGAGCGGCATGCTTTGTGGCAGTAGCTCGCGATAAGGAGTGACTTAGCAGAGCTGACACGACCTGTACACAAGACATAGGCACCACAGTTAGCTTTCTTGCCAAGCAAGCCACACCGCCAGAGCAGCAGCCGACATACCTCTCCCTGATAGAACACCGTTTGGTTCCCACTGCTCTCGTCGTTAACCCGACTAGAGAACTCTTCAAACAGCAGCTCATATAGCAGACTTCCCATCGCCATGCACATCTCATCAGAAGTTTGTGTGATGAGCAGCGACCCAAGCTGCAGCAGCGAGGGCAAGAACGACTTTAGCGCATTCGCGTGCGACTTGACGCTCTGCACCATCAGGTCTCTGCTCAGAATACCCGAGTGCACTTTCTTCTTGACCAGCTTCCCCATCTTGTCTTGATATCGCGGGATCGAGTGTGCACAAATAAGAATCCAGACGTCAAGCAGGCGCATAGGTGTCGTGCTCGGACCGGTGGCCTGGATCTTCGCAATAAACACCTTTAGCAACTCTTCGCGAAAGTAGAATCCCTGCATGATGCTACCCAGGATCAGCGCTTCCTCGTTCCCAACTGTTCCCATTCCTGTTGCTGTTGTGTCTTCAAAAGCCAGGGTA
This sequence comes from Globisporangium iwayamae, assembly GCA_023336215.1. NCBI lineage: Eukaryota > Oomycota > Peronosporomycetes > Pythiales > Pythiaceae > Globisporangium > Globisporangium iwayamae. The sequence continues at coordinate 26,156 of JAADWP010000321.1, forward strand.
CTGCTCAGCTTCTCTCGCAACTGGTCCACGATGTCCTCAATGTTCGTCACGGGCGCTTCCTGCACGAGATACTTGACGATCGCAGGCAGGTCGGAGAGTGGCGACGAGTCTAATCGCTCAAGAACACACTGTACGACGGTCGCGGTCTGCTCGTTGAACACGTTGAAGTTGCCCAGCGCCTCGATGCAGCAGACCACGAGCCCCGCATCTGAGCGGATCAACTCCAGCAGCGCATCCACAACAACCTGCAGCACGGCAATGTGACAGATAAGTGAGTCTGCTGGTCGTACACAATAGCATAGCGCCACGAGACCTACCAGTCCGTCTTCGTCGCTCGCAATCTCCGGCAGGATGTAGATGATGTCTCGCTGCAGACTCGGTGCGAACGCCAGCATCGCACCGATGAGCTTCTCGATGAGTTGCTGTGAGTCGACAACCATGTCCATCCAACGCAGCTCCCGCAGGATGAGCTTCGGGATGTTCTTCTCCATCATCTGCGCATCCATCTCGGCCGAGAACTCGGAGAGCTACGTGCATTCAGTTACCTCTGGTCAACCTAATGGACACATACCAATACAAGCACAATCGCTATAACTCTCACACACACCTTCTCGAGGAGCATATCCACCATACGCGGCTGCAGCACCTCTTCGCGCAGCAGGATGCCAATGAAGCTCGCCTGTGTCTCGTAGAGTCCGCCCAGGCCGATGCTGAGCATGAGCAGCAGCAGCTCCTGCTCGCCCAGCAGCTGCTCGAGTTCATCCAGGAAGGCGCGCACGGTCGGCGCGTCGCTGTCACTGTCCAGCTTGGCCTGCACCGTGCGGTGCACCGTTGTCTCACAGCCGTTCTCCTTGTAGACCTGCCAGACCTGCCGGAGCGTCGTCATGTTTTCGAGTGTTGCCGCCAACACCGAGACAGACCATGTTGCCAACTCGATCCAACTTTGTTGAATTTTGGGCAGTTTGTTTCGTTCCGATTGGTAGAAAATAGTTTTTCAGAACAGCTCGCACTCAGTATACTCTTTTGAAAATACTCACAGTGGGCGGGGGCATCGAGGACGCTTTTTGCTCTCTTGAAGTCAATTTTTGTCCAACCATACTCAAATTTTAATGGGAGCTGGATCACTTCAGTTGCTGTTAATGCGCTTCGAATCGCGTGAAGAACAGCAATTTTACGCTCACACGAGATTATTGTAAGAACAAACTGATCCCTATCAGCATTTCAGCCAATTGCAACGCAGTATTTTGCCCTCCAATACACATATACTTGGAAATTTTATACTGATAAGATGTATTAATTTATAGAGTAATGAGGGGTTGTGTGAGAGTAAAACTGGGTGAATAATACAAAAAATACCGACCTGAAAATAGACACACAAAGGTAAAAATAAAGCTACCAGTCCCTAGTTCTTTCGTCTCCACTTCGATCTCTGGTCTACTCGACTTTTAAGCAAGTCATTATCTATCATGCGCAGCCACCACGAGAAGAG
>JAADWP010000322.1:0-27637 GCA_023336215.1 Globisporangium iwayamae
AGGCAAGTGGAAAATGGCATGGATGTGTAGAAGAAGGAAAATTGGTGGAGTGGACAGGCGTTAATGTAGAATATGGTGCACTGCTGACCGATCGGGAGGCTAGGCTGGAGGAGACCTTTTATCGAAGTAGGTTCAGTCAGCATGTGTATCCTTATAGGTGGCGAAATCCACACAGTCCATCGAAGGAATCCAAATATTGTATATCGCGTGCGGATCGTACTTTCAAGATGACGAGCATGTCATGCACTTCAAAGCTGAAGAGCAAAGTCTCCGTGTAATAGCGAGTGTTGCAGTCGCGTTGGACGAAAGGGGGTCAGACGGACGTTTAAATTTCAGCATCAATCAGGAAGAGCTGTCATGGAAAGAAGAAGAGAGTTGCGGCGTCATGCGACGGCGTCTTCTTTCGACCCACGTGCGACTGCGAGAACAGCGCACTTTCGACGTATTTTGCGGCTATAGAGTGCATTTAAAGACAGTAATCGGCTCCGAAGAGTCAGCCCATCTCCCTATTTCCATTTCGAAAATACGGTTTGGCATTAGCCAATCAGATCGCTGAAATTGATGTTTAACTGCGTTAGCCACGTCTCTGCGAGACAATCTAGAAACAGTGTACATGCGCAACGTATGCACAATTTTACTTGATTCATTGGTGGATATACACCATTGACTGTAACTGTGTATAGCCTCCTCGTGCTACACACACGTTATCCATTTTTTTTCAGCACCTATTGAGCGTTCCCAACCACCGTAGAAATAGCTCAGCCCCGTAATCACGTAAACTACTGCTTCGTACCCGTAACCAACGTGGACACTATGATGGCCTGTCTTTCCTCGTCCGAACACAAAAGATGGCGATCGCATGGCATTTGTCAAAAAGCGCAACAGAAGCGAAGCCCGCTCGTCGCTCGCTGCTCTCTCTATTTGCTGTCGCTACCAAGCGAGGTTGCTGGCCAGTTGCTCTATCGCCATGGTCACCGCGAGGCTCAAGCTGCTCGTGACGCTACTGCTGGTGCTCCACGTCCACTCACCAATGGCGCAGAACACGTCCACGGGCGTCGAGTCTACTGGCTCAAGCGACTCAACCATCAGCAGCTCCGTTGGCCAGTGCGCGCCGCTCAAGACGCTCTCGTTCGACTGCGTGAGTGAGTGCGGCGTATCGCGGCCGTGCATTCGCTACGCGTCGATCGCTACGTGTTCCCAGTCTATCGGTGGCGCTGGGGAGACGCCGTCGCTGAGCGCGTGCATTGTCAACAGCACCAGTACCAGTAACAGCACCAGTAACAGCACCAGTAACAGCACCAGTACCAGTAACAGCACCAGTACCAGTAACAACACCTGGAGCTTGTGCGGCGTCGAGTGTTTCAAGATGAGCGAGAAGGACACAAGCGCCACTGGCAACCGCTCAGTATCAGTATCGGATGAGCCAGTGACGAGCTTCCAGTTCTTCATCCCGTTCTCACTCAAGAGCCTGGGTGGCCGGCCCATTGAGAATGCCACGAGCGGCTTCCCGTCCAAGAACGAGGATGCGCTCACGGACATCGCGATATTAAATATCCCCGAGACCATCACTGATGTGTATGTCTTTCCTCCTTATTACACGACACTGGTGCATATGCTCGAGTTTATGATGGATGCAGATGCTAATCTTTCGTCTCTTTGTCTATGTCCTTTATACTGCAGAGTGATCGCGGGCGGCACCAACACGACAGGCGTGAAGGGCCGCGTGGTGCAAGTCGCACTTGCCGGCTGGCTGCTCAGCACGAAAGCCAATCTGCGCGCTGTCACGCTCGCCAACATCAACGTCAAGACGCTGCCGAACGAGATGTTCCCCATGGCGCTCGTCAACCTCACGCTCACAAACCTGTACCTTGAGTCGCTGCCAGGTGATCTGTCCAGCCAGACCAAGCTCGAACGACTGTGAGTTACTGAAGCCGCTGTTGAACTCTCTTAACACCACATTGTGTGGAAGAACTAACGGTGGTGGCCTTGTGACTCTAGCAACCTGACGCAGAACACGCTTACCAAGTTCCCGACAAAGTTCGGCATGGACTCGCTCAAGACTCTGTACGTTGACTGCCACCATTTTCCAGCTCCCAAGCCGAAATTGGTCGCGGATGAAATATTCTAACTCCACTCTGTTGTTACTTGTGAAAACAGAGACGTGTCGTCCAACAACCTCGACAAGTTTGACGCCGTGTCGCCAAATCTCGAGTACCTGTAAGTTTGATGTTGTATTTGATACTCTGAACAGACGGCACCAAGGTGGCTGACCTTTCGTGTGATTTTGTGACTTAGGGACCTGTCCAACAACGTGCTCGAAGCCCTACCAGCAAGTCTCTTTCAGATGCCAAAGCTGCAATTCCTGTATGTTTCTCTTTACACTATTATTACCGCTAGTTCGACTTGTGTCGTCTCTAACAAAATGGCTTGTGTGTCAATTGTAGGAACCTGAGTGCGAACGCATTCACGGGCGTGACGCTCGACTCTTCCCAGTTCAACTTCCTCAACGCGGTCCCAACGCTCGTCGTCGATTCCTTCGGTCCATCGTCGTGCTCTGCGTCTACACTGCAGCAGCTGAGCAACGGCGTATCGGTCTGTGTGAACGCAAGCATCAAGACCACCGTCTCCCACCCAACGAGCAACTCAGCGACGCTCATTGGCATCGTGAGCGCCGCCGTTGTGGTCGTACTGCTAATCGTCGGCTGCGTGTTCTGGGTGCGTAGTCGCCGTCGTGCTGATGACAAGATTATGTCAGCCGCAAACTATTCCCCCAATGCCGGCACTGAGTCATTCCAGCAAGGCAACAGCAGCTACGCGAGCTCGGGCAACTACACGAACCTGGGCACGAGCTCCACGCGCCGGTCGCTCTGGGACGACCAGGAGCTCGTGTCACTCCAGGTGCGATGCGAGGACATTGAAGACATCAAGCGCATCGGCACGGGCGCTTTTGGAGTCGTCTGGCTCACCAGGTACCGCCAGACGCAATTCGTGGCGTCCAAGCGCGTCAAGCGCGACGAGGTGACGTGGCAGCGCACGCAGGACTTCATCGCCGAGATCAAGCTCATGTCGAAACTGGACCACAAGTGCATCCTACCGCTCATCGGCGTCGCGTGGACCATCGAGTCCGACTTGCAGGCGCTCTTTGAGTACATGGAGAACGGAGATTTGCGGTCGTACTTGATTAGGAATGCCGAGGACTTTGGGGGGGTGTGGACTACTGAAAAGCTCAACATTGCGCTCAACGTCGCCGACGCACTCGTGTACCTGCACTCGTTCTCGCCGCCGTTAGTGCACCGCGACCTCAAGTCCCGCAACGTGCTCCTGAACAAGGACATGGAGGCGAAGCTTAGTGACTTTGGCATCTCGCGCTTCCAGTCCGAGCAGGCCACGATGACGGCTGGTGTTGGAACGGGCAAGTGGCTCGCGCCCGAGATCATCTCCGGTAGCAGCAACTACAACCAGTCGTGCGATATCTTCTCGCTCGGCGTCGTGCTGAGCGAGATAGACACGCACGAGCTCCCATACGCGAACTTGCGCGGTGCCATGGACAACGAGCTGAACGAGGTCGCTGTGCTACAGATGGTGGCTGCGGGTACGATTACACCCAGGTTCTCGCCGGACTGTCTGCCCAAGATCCTCGAGTTGGCGACCAAGTGCTTGTCGTTTGATGCTTCGAAGCGACCCACAGCGTTCCAGGTCACGTATACGCTGCGCACAATCCTGGCGTCGGGTGATTATTAACTAGCAGCCTGTGTGGGCGCAGATAGTGAGCAGTAGTGTATGTATGTATTAGCTCTTTGAATTGGTTCTTCACCTAAAGGAGTGGTAATGGGAAGTGCTCCATCTTGACTTGTGTTGCTCGAGGTTGCTCGAGTCCCATTTTGCATGTCAATTAAAGAGCTCATTTTATCACACGTCGCAAACTTCAATAAAGTACGAAATCGTACTTTATCGAGAAGTGCGCAAACTATTGGGTGCCGCTCAATCGCCCAAACACAACAGATACAACAAGCAGGAAGGAAGAGCTCCGAAGCAAGACAAGACAACAAGACAAGGCCAGAATGTTCATGCTCAAGAAAAAGAAGGCGCCTGTGGACACGTCCAAGCAGATCAAGGCCATCGCGTGGGACCTCTCCAAGATCGCCATCGTCTTCGTCGGCATCCGCGCGGCCTCGGTCTTCCTGAACAAGGAGGCATAAGCGCACGCCCAGTCAGTTGTGAGGTATGGCAGCAGGATGAAGCAAGAAGCAGGGGACGAGAGAACGCAAGCGAGACAATGGGCAGCGACGAGAGAAGCAGAGTGAGTAGAAGGCCTGTTCGATGATAGATACCGAGCGAGCAACATATATTTTGCTGTTCTTCGGTGCTGCCGTGACGATAAGCTGGCAGTTGTGCAGCGAATGGATTGTGGAGCTTCTCTCCGTGCGCTGTCGATCGCTTGGCGTTGCCACGATGATGGGTTTTGCTACGCTACGTTAGAATATAATAGAGATGCAGCTTTGCCTCGCCTCGTGTCAATTAGTAGATCCAGATACTCGTCAGGCCTATGTTGGTTGTACCCCTTCGATTAGCCCATTCTGCTCAACCCAGGCTCTCAACTGCCGATGTAAGCGGAAGTATGCACCATCAAGCTGGGTCATCATCATCATCATCATATATTCTTAGTGCGTATGTCGTGTGTCTAATACGTAGGCATGTGTCTCTCTTTGTTGGTGTGTTGTTGTTAATCTACTCTTCCATTTCCTCCTCCTCGTCCTCTTCTTCTCCCATGCCTTCATCCTCGTCCTCGTCCACCTGGTTGAATGATTCTAACGCGAGGTTGCACTTGTCTACGAGCACGTTGAGCGCCTCAGGCAACAGCTCCTCGGGCTTGATCATGCCCACGGACTCGACGCTAAAGATGAAGTGGTCACTGATGCGGCCCAGCTGGATCTTCTCCTCCCAGCCCGGCTCGCGGATACACTCGCGGCACATTGTGCAGCTCCGCGAGTCCTTGACCACGGCCGTGGGCACGCCACCGAGGTCCTCAATGTCGAAGAGCCCCATGGCGCATTTCTCCTCCACAAGCTTCTTGGCGTCGGCACCCGTGACCTTCTGCTTGAACTCGACGTGCGGCATGAGGCGGTACGACGCCGTGGCCACAGGCGAGAACTTGGCGTGGTCCTTGCCCACGCCCTTCCGGCAGTGGGCCTCGAGTGCGATGCTCTGGCCGGGGCGCAGCTTCGCAATCAGGATATCCTCGTGCACGGGACGGATCGCGCCAAAGCGCTCCTCCTGGTTGCCCTGCGGCACCCACTCGAGGTCACGCGAGTACACGGACGTGTGCAGCGCCTTGGAGAGGTCCTGCGGATGCGCAGGGTCATACTTGCACGTCACATCGAGCTTGAACACGATCGTGTTCTCGTCCGTGGCCTCGGCCTCCTCGTTGTCCGGGAACGCCTGGAACTCGCGCGGGTCCACGTTGAGCGGCACGAGCCCGAGGCGGTGCGCGAGTACCTCGTCCTGGATGATCGACGAGTTGTTCCAGATGTACACGTGCTCGATAGCCATGGTCGGCACCTCGGCGAGCAGGATGCGACGCAGCGCGTTCGCGACCGATGCGTCGATGCCGATGAGGTCGAACACGATCTCCTCCTCCGACAGGCTCTGGATCTTCACCTTCACCTGCTTCTTCAGCTGCTCTACGTAGTCGTGGCTCGTCACCGTGTCCACATCAGGCTGTCGTCATCACAACAATAGTAATAGCAGCACAGGTAGCGTATTAGCATCAATACACCACTCAATCGTTCGCCATCTCGTCAATGGACGCCTACAAGAAAGCGAGAGCAGCTGACTTACCATGTGCGGCGCGTCGGAGCCGACGCGGATGAGCTTGGACGCAGGGACCTTGGCCATTGTACTGTGTGTATGTGCAGTATGTGCTGGTGAGAGGGTCTGTAGCGCAAGCAGGCAGACAGCAGTCGGAGGTGGCAGCGCTTTGCAATGCGTGCGCTGGTGATCGGATCCGCTGGTGCTCTTCGATCGGTCCGTCCCAAGCGACACATTCGTCCGCCAGCCATTTCCTCGTGCTGCTGCCACCGATTAAAAATGATGTGGTCCACTAGTTTTCAGCTTTGCCAGATGGTGGCGCAACTGTGACGCGTAAACCCAATGCATTCCTCGCCAGAGAAATGCAGCATCAAATCATGCAGGCCATCATCACAAAGCTCTCTCTATGCGTGTGCTTCCAAGTGATCTCAATAGGTGCATGAACACAGCACGACTGCTCCCCTTCTGTGTGTATGTGTATGAGTTTGTTGTGTTTTTTTCTTCTTTATTGACTGTGTTGTTGTTTTCTCTGCTACTCTCGTCATCATCATCCGCTTGTCCACGTCCGTCCTTCGCTCGCTCGCTTCACACGAACATTTTCAAACGCCATCTCCTCTCTCTTTTGAACCCCGTGGGTGCACCAGCTTCCCATCGCTCCCGTCCAGTTGACTGGCTAACTGGCTCGGCAACGGGAGCTCTTCTTGATCTTGTCTACAAATGCAAAAAGTGTGGCGGCACCAAGCACTCACTGCTTGCTCTGTAATTCAGTCCGCACAACACGCTTACTTGGTGTACGTGATCTTTCGGGTCTTGAGCGGCGCCCACTTGACGCGCTTGTAGTAACCGGTGAGCACGACCATGGCGGCGAGCGCGAGCGCAGTCTGGAAACCCTGCTTCTTTCGCACGTCGTGCTCTGGCTCGGACGCCCACGCGAGGAAGACCGCGACATCCTTGGCCATCTGCGAGGTCGTGGCCGGGGTGCCGTCGGCGTACTCGAGCTGGCCGTCGTTCAGCTGGCGCTCCATAGCAATAGCACCGCCACCGAAGTATGGGTTGTAGTAGAGACCTGGCAGCAGCTCCTTGCCCTCAGGCGGTTCGACGTAGCCGGTCAGGAGCGCGAAGAGGTAGTCTGGGCCGGCGTGGCGGGCCTTGGACATGAGCGAGAGATCAGGTGGAATCGCGCCATTGTTGGCCGCGGCGGCAGCCTCGTCGTTCGCGTATGGCTTTGGGAGCGGGTCCGAGAGCTTGCCCGGGCGCTCGAACATCTCGCCCTCGCCGTTCGGGCCGTCGACGACCTCAATGTCCGCGGCGGCGGCCTTGGCCTCGTCTTCCGAGAAGATCACACCCACAAGGTTGCGGAAGCAGATGCGCTCGAGCGAGTGGCACGTCGAGCACACCTCCTTGTACACCTGGTAGCCGCGACGCACGCTCGCGTAGTCGAACGACGACAGCGGGCCCTGGTGGTCGAAGCCGTAGTGGAGCGCATCGATCTGGTCACCGCTGAACGCGGTCACGCCGGTCAGCACCGAGCCACCGACGAGAGCGCTAGCTCCGATCTGTACCACATCACATCATGCAATCGAATAATAGCAACAAATAATAGCATTAGCATCCATACAGCAACAGCAGCGCCTTGCTCGCAATAGCTCCATCCTCATATTCGGTTTTGGTGGTCCAGCCCGCCGGAATTTGGATATGACAGGTCAAAGGAGCTCTTCGCGTTCCGAAGGGCTACGCGCCCACACGCACACCACACCATACAGGTGACGAGCAACGCCGTCTGCACTGAGACAGCTAGCACCCGCATGCAAGACAAACATGCGCGGACATACCTTGGCAGCGCGCTGCGCGAATTGAGGAAGGCGGTTCATCTTGGCGTCTGCGGCGGGTCTCCACTCTTTTTTGTTGGTGCGCCCCTGGCCGCTCGCTCTCACAGGCTCGCTCGGTCGGTCCCCCTCGGTCGTTCTTGGAGGCCCGTATGTGGTGACAAGAATGTGCTTCATTTGTAATTTATACAAAGCGAGCCGCCTCTCGCTCGACCTCCAGCGCTTAACCACCAATCCTAACACCCGTTAGCATTCATTTCGTGTCCAGCTTCGTTTCTAGTTCTCGCCATATGATTTCAGCAAGCAATCATTTCCAAATGCGTTCCATATCGGCATCTGTGAACATCTGTGCGTGTTTCCAAAATACTTAAATGTAACCTTGCTCTTAGTATTCTGAAGCCAAACTCAGTGGCTTCAGCCAGCTTCATACACTTTATGAAATCGTTGCTTTGATTCAAGTACACATTTATATAGATTTTGGAAGGTAGTACAAAAGTAAAGGCCATTTTTCACGCCAGCTTTTGTTGGCTCGGCCCCGCAGAATAATGGGAGCATTGAGCCACGTCGTCTTTCCTCAGTGTGCCTGAAACATGCTGAGAGTAATGAATGGGTCATCTCGCCCGTGGCCCACTCTGTAACACCACCGCCGGGTGGTTTCTTTGCTACCAAAATACGACTCTATACTTCTCGCGGGTACAGTCACTCTATGAAGTGGACGTATACATAATGCGCAGACTGTCAGCTCGCCGTCCTAAAAGTTTCTCCTGCCACGCTGGATACGTGGAAAGCGACGAGCTCAAACTACAACCATGGTGAGCTCATGTGTCTCTCTGTATGTATATCGCTCTGTGAGGAGCTAACCCGCCCTACGCGTGTATATCCTGATGATAGTCCGCGCTCTTCAGCCTCCAGGGCCTGATCACCGTCATCCTGCTCTTCGTCTGCATGTGCACCTTCGTGCGCATGAAGTTCCCCACGATCTTCGACCGCGGCCAGCAGCCGGGCAAGCACGAGGGGCTCTCGGGCCTCTGCTGGAAGGCCTCGCGCATCGGCGAGCGCAAGAGCCCATACGTCGCCGGCGCGCTTGTGCTCATGGCCGTGCACACGCTTTTCTTCTCCTAAGTTACTACAGTCAAAGCTTCCCCATTGTCGTCGTCATGTACCATTGAATGCAAGCGCAACGCCATGAAGATCAATCAATCAACCAATTTTCAGATATTCACACGGTGCAAGCCCCACACATGTTCTCCATGCATGTAGCCACGCTCTCCATGTGTCCGCACGTGTTGGCTGATTCGTCCTTCATGCATAGCCCATTGGTCTGATAGTAAAACACGACAAGAAGGCAAATTGACGAATGTTTCTGATGATGTATTTAGTTGCATGGAAAGAGAAGAAAAGCTGAGCGAACAGCACCAGCGCTGCGTGCGTCACTGGAGCTACCGTACCCGCATCATTTCTATCGCTCGTGCTCTAGACCAACAGCACTACTTGGCAATCAAGGCAAAGGAGCTACATGTGGTAGCTAACTTACTTCTTGACTGGGGCGCCGCCAGACGTACCCATGCCGAAGACCGTCTTGAACGTGTCGTAGATCCACCACTGGAGACCGGTGAGCGTACCGATCATGATGATACGCGTGCCGAGGCCCTTGGTGGCAAGGTCCTTGAAGCCGACCTCGTTGGCGATCGTGCCGATCGACTTGCCCTTGTTCTCAGCCTTGCCCATGAGCGAGACAACCGAGTCCGCAGGGTGCGACACGATGGCGCAGATCACACCGGCGAGGTAGCCCGAGGCGAACGTAACGCCGAGCTGCGTGCTCTTTGGGTACGAGCTCTTCGGCTCAGTGAACACGTACGTGTAGAAGCCCTCCACGACCTTCTCGAAGAAGAAGAACTTAGCCATGGTGTACGGGATCTGGCGCGACCAGAGCGGCACGACCGAGCCGAACGGGAAGCGGGTCTCGGCCGAGTTCGCGCGCATGGCGGCGAGCGCAGGGCCGAACGCGACTGGGAACGTGCCGGCTGGCGACGTCTGCACCTTGACCTTGATCATCTCCATCGGGCAGAGCGCGACGTCGGCGAAGAGCTCGGCCGAGGCCGAACCGGCGAGGTAGATGATGCCACGGTACTTGTGCGCGTTCTCCTCACCAGCCATCGTCGAGTACGTGTCCTTGAAGTACTCGTACAGGCCGAACTTGAACATGCCCTGGGCCGAGTAGCCCATGGCGGTCGGAGCCCAGCCCTTGAAGAGCGCGGCGGCACCCTCCTCGGCGGCGATCAGCTTGATGCCCGGGATGAGGCCGTTGAACTTGCCAGGGTTCACCTGCATGTTGCACTTGACAACATCGAGCGGCGTGATGGCCGTGTGCGTGAGGCCGCACGAGATGATACCGGCGACCATGCACTTGGCGTAGTACGCGTTGTCGTGGATCGGCGTGTGCGAGAGACGCGCGTCCCACGACTTGGCGGCCGAGGTGGCCAAGATCGAAGGCGAGGCGCTGCGGCGCGCTGGCAGCGCTGGGGCCGCAGGGCTCAGGGTCGAGATCACTGGGAAGAACGCGCTCATGGTGCTCTGGTGCTGTTGATGAGGGGGCGAGACGGTCGGATGGCGAATGAAGAGCGAGGCCACAAAGCCACAAAGCTGCGGCTGCGGTGGCTCGGTTCGTGGGGAACCAAACAGCGCTGAAGTAGCACAGCTGGCAAAAAAGTAACAGCGCGCGAAGCAACAGCTCGCTTTCACGTTGCTGTTACTTATTTTTGAACAAAAACTGAAGCGGGAGGGAAGGAAGAAGTGGTGCTTTGACTAAGTACGAAATACAGATTTTGGTGCGCTTGCCTGGCGAGACAGGAACGCTTTAGAGAACAAAAATGCATTTGAAGAGTGATTCAGAGAGGTCTCATGCAGAGAACGACAGAATAGCAGATCCCGCGACGACCTCATGGAAAGTTATGTGCTGCGACGTCCGTGCCCGTTCTCCTTTGTTTGTTAAGTGCTCGAATCTCCAGCAGATATATGGAGAGGTCCACCTCGCCTGAAGTAACACGCTCAGTCTGAGGTAAACAATCCAGAGAAACACCCGAAACCCCACTATTGAATCCGGTCACCGATTGTTTCTGTCGCAGACGGTCGGCCAGTGGTTTCCGGTTTTGTTTCCAATTTGTGATTGTTCGACAAAGAAACGGAGTGATGACGCCCGCGACGTGGCGAAAAGGAGGTTTGATGGATAATAATTATCAGGTTCCATTTTCTCACTTTTGGAGCCAAACGAAGTGCGTGGTTGTGGTCGTAGTCGTGAGCATGAGAGTGAGAAGGAACGAACGCGCAGGTCTCATTGCGAGACAGCTCGCACTTCGAGTAATCAGCTCCAAAGCTGATGACTCGACGCGAGTGCAGTGAATGAATGGGATGCAGCTACTCTCCGCTGAGCACTTCATGGCTCCATTCTCCATCCAGCAAAAGCCTGAATATTCGGAGTCGGTTGATGGATGAAACGGGCGACAGCCATCGGCAGTTACGACACCGAGAACAGGTTGCTCGCGAGCGATCCGTTTCGCGTGGGCGGAACGAGAAACCGCTTCCACTTCTGCGCCGCCTCATGGAGTTGTATGCGTGGCAGAGCAGAGCGTTGCGTCGTGGCAGAGCAGAGCGTTGCGTCGTGGTTATAAGAACCGACTGACTCGCTTCGTCGTTGCCGAGTGCCCAAGCGAGTGAGCAGCTCTTTCTTTACTTGATGGCGATGGTGACGTTCCGGTGTCGATCGCGCTTCGTTCTCGCTGCGCTTGTAGTGATGGTCGCGATGACGACGCTGCTGCTTCAAGTGGTCGAGAGCGCTCAGACGAACATTACGAGCCTCTGTTCGCCGCACGCGACGCCGCCGCCGCTCATCAAGGGCGAGGCCACGTACGTCTGCATCAACGTCAATGACGACTTTCGCGCCGTGTTCATGCCCGTGGCCGACAAGTTCACCGTGCTGCGCGTCTCCGACTGTACGTTTTACATTCCACTATTGCCTGGCGCTAGTCTATCTGACCCTAGCTGAGTTCGTCTCTTCTTTGTTGGTATTCCCTTCAGCCTGGAGCGATCCGCGCATTGGCGCCAACCCGAGTGGCGCGTACGTGTCCGTCTCGAGCGGCGCGCTGCGCTCGTACTACAAGCTCTTCGCGTCCGACGCCGGCCACATCTACCCGTACATGACCGCGATCATCTCGGTCAAGAAGGGCGTGGTAAGCTGTTATAGCAAAAACTTCCATTCTAGCCGCGCATTGCCCAGCTCACACACGGCTTGTCGCTATCTTGTACTTACATCTTTGACAGATCCAGGGTGTGACCTGGGACGACGGATGCTACTTCTGCGACCCAGCGACGTGCGAGCCCAACCTCTTTGGCTCGACGACCAACACGTCGGCGTCGCGAGTAGCAGAAAGTGGATACACGTGCTACTCGGACCTGTCAACGTGCTCGGGCGAGAATGCCACAGCTTGCGACCTCACGCTCTACGTGGGCTGGACGGGCACGGACAAGAGCGGCAACTACCTGTCGAGCGCTGGGCTGCGCATGTCGCAGTTCAAGAAGTACTCGATCAGCTCGTACTTCAAGAAAATTGCCAACAGCTTCTCGGAGCTGCTGCCGTCCAGCCGCTTCGACACCTAAGGGCATCATCCATTTTGGTGCCTATCAATAAGCAGAATGTGTATGTATTCTCCATGGCGGTGCCCAAAAAACTTGTGTCTCTATCTCGCTTGCTTTCGCTTGCTGTGTGGCTCCGTGCTCTATGGCTCAGTCTCATACATCCTTCGTCATCAACGATAGTCGTGGATCGAGCGGTCGCCGTTATCCTTGGCGAGCATCACGTCGAGGTTCTCCCACCACACGGGCAGCAGGTTCGCGCAGATGAGCCTGAACCATGGCGAGAGCTTGCGCTCCTTGTCGTTCAGCAATGCTGGGATCGCATCTTTGCCCACGAACTCGACCTGCTCCACCTCGCTCGCGTTCACGTTCAGCGATACGTCGCCGCGCGCGAGCAGGATGTGGTCCATTTCGTACTCGGTCCAGTTCGAGTCCGATGCGGCCTGTAGATATATCGCAATGCCACACAGTCTATCAGACATGCAAAGCTTGAACTGGTCTGGGTTGACGGACGCCACGCACCTTGTAGAGCACGGTCGAGACATATTTGATGTCTTTGACGTCGAACTGCGTCATCGGGATGCCCAGTTCGTGCTCGAGTTTTCGGATCGCTGCGCGCTTCACGCCCACGCCATCCTCCATCTCTTCTTCGAGGAACAGTGGGTGGCTATTGGGTTGACGAAGATTCGAATCCACAAGTAAGACATATAAGCTGCAATGGCACCAGTAGAAGCAACAGACAGTCAAGCATATTCCCACCTGCAACAGGTGTTCGCCCAGTAGCCCGGGAACGTGATCTTCTCGGGCGCGCGCTTCTGGATGAGCAGCTCGTTCTTCGAGTTGAACACGAAGATGCTGAACGCGCGGTGCAGCACGCCGTCGTGCAGGTGCGCTGCATAATAAACCGACAGTAACAATCCATTATTAGATGCGCAGCAGTCACTTATTACTATCAAGCACTCATACACAGACTGCACGTACAGTCCTTCTTGGTGATCGGCCCGAGCACGCGGTCGCGCTCATCCACCTGGATCACCATCTCCTTCATGAACTCAAGCTGCTCTTCGTCAGCGCCGGCGGTGAGCTCTTCGAATGCGAGGCGGCTGGCGCTAGCGGAGCTGCTCATGCGCATGGACGTAACGAGTGACGAGCAGATACCGATGGCGCTCTTGCTGGTAGTGAGCGCGCGGCGGAGCATCATCATGGTGTCTGACCTTCCTTTTGCAAGTGCGTGTTGCTGCGGTTGAGGTCGTGTTGTTTTGGATCATTTTGTACGAATTTAAGCCAATCAGTGCTCTCAATATTTCCTTTTCCAGCCAATGGACGTGCATCTGGGAGGCTTTCAGCCACGAGCCAACCGTGTTCTGGAAGGAAAATGCAAATGTGAAGGCCATGGTAATGGCCATGATGGACAAGGCAACATGCGCATCAATATCAGCAACAGTTGTGTATTCATTTTCGTCTAAGGAGAAGGGAAGCAAGACATAGACAGCAATGCGGAATTGCCAGCCGTCCTCTCGAGCTCTTCACATATATATATACAGCACGGAAAGAACGTGCGTGAGCCTCACGTGAAGTGCTCGTGCTGCTCTTGCCGCGACGCCTCGTTTCGTTCCTCATGTATTGTTTCTTTCATTTTTCGCTTCTGTACTCGTTCATGCATGCGCGCAATTCTCCATTTACTGTGCCTCGGTCTTCTCACCACCAGCCGCAGTGGCGGCAGCAGCTTCCGCCTGCTCTCGCTCTAACGCCTCCTTCGCGCGGTAGATCTTGGACTGCAGGTAGAAGGAACCACCCTTCGCCGGGTCGTTCGCCTCGAAATACCGCGTGAACTGCTTGGAGAATTCCTCGGGGGTCGGCTTCGCACTCGTGGGGAAGTTGAGGATCTCGAGCGCCTGCTCGCGCGACATGACGTTCTTGCCCTTGACGGCGCTCTTGGCGGCCATGGCCGGCCCGGCGTTACCGTTCTTGGCGTTGTGCACGGCCTGCTGGTACGCCGACACGAACGCGCGCGACACGATGCCGGCGCTCATGACCACGACCTGCGCGATGACTCTGGCGATCGGACCCGACATTGCTTCCTGTGCTTGTGCTTCGTGGGACTGTGGCGTGTGGCGGTGACAGCGCTTGCTTTGCTTCGATTCGTTGTCTGGTGCTTGACTGAGTGACGGTCGAAAATGTGATGCAAATGGCAGGATGTATACTTCGTATACAGTTATGTATACAAAACTCCACACTTGCATACATGATCTTTTCATATCGAACAGTCTGAGCGGGCTGGTAAACATACCTGCTCCGATGTAGATAATAGTTTGAAGAACTTCGAAAGTCTACATTCTAATCTACACTTTTGGTTTGCTAGAAACATTCTTGACCGACATTCGAGGACGATGGAAACGGATTTGAATTTTGAGCCCGTTCTAACGGCCGTCGACTGCAGTTTATACTCTTTCTTACAAATCGAAAGCTTTAATTAGAATGCTTTCATTCTGCTTACAAGTCAATCGCGTTGAACGTACGAAGGTACACGTATTTTGCAGCGCAGATTATTCATTTGATTTTGATCATGTTTGGCAGTATAGTACAGTGAGTATTGCTAAACTTTACATTTACCGCCTAAAATTATACCTGCGAAATCAACAACCTCCACCGCCAGAGGTGATCGAAAACCCCGAGGGTAGATCCGCGAGCATGATGTCCAGGTACTCGCTGAGCGTGAACTTCTGCAATAGCTGCTGCTCGTCGTCGTCCTTGAGCGCGACAATGAGCTTGGACGCCAGATGGTCCGTGCCTGGGAGCTTTTTGAGCTCGGCCTTGGTCTCCAGCACTATCGCCAGAATGCAGTTGGTTGAGAAAGAAGCGGTCATCCGTTAGGATTTATATGCGCATTTTCTGTTTGTTGTTTTCATTCGCGAGGCACGCACGCACGCACCTGAGACAGTGAAGCTCTCGTCAGTATCGCAGAGGAGGAACTGGATGAAGTGGTAGAGCTGGTTGGGTTCGAGGCCGTGCTTGTCGACCAGCGAGCGCGCGTAGCAGCTCCGGAGCTCGAGCCAGTCAACACAGCCGTCAAGGTCGTCGTCGGCCTCCCAGACCATCCACTGCACCTCCGTCTGTGAAAAGGTCAACAAATTAACAGTTTTTGTGAAGATCGAGAGTCATAGGAGCTCTCGAAAACCCCAGAACGCAATTGAGGATGCACAGAGAAACAACACAAACCTTGGTCGCGCTCCGATTCATGGCCTTCATGGCCGAGAGGATGTCTCCCGCGGTGATGCATCCTGGGACATCGATGCAACTGAGGCTGGCATCCAGGATGCCTTTCTGCAGCTCCCGGATCTCGCGACTGAGTTCCAGCACGTGGTCGGCCTTCTCTTTCTCGTGGCGAGGTGCCGTTGGCGAAATTCTCGACGCTGCGGTGCTGACAGACGCTTTGCTGCTGATAGGAGCTCGACTCTCAGAGCCAGCAGCAGCTCTGGGCTTGACCTTGGACCTGCTGGTAGTCGGACTGAGCAGATTGAGCTCGTCCAGCAAGTTGCTCTGGTCAAAAAGGACGGCAGCCTCGGCTGGTGGCCCCGCAGCAGCAGCTGATAACTCTTCATTGCGATCAGGCTCTCGGTCTCCTTCTTGTTCATTTTCGCGGAACTGGAAGCGCAATTTGTTGTCTGGCTCCAAGGCACCGCTGGTGCAGCGAAGCTTCTGGAGCTCGGCAACTTTTCGCGCGACCCTGGCCTTGCGCTCATGCTGTCGCAGGAAGCAGAAGACGCGCAGGAGCCGCTTTTCACCCTCAGGCGCCAGCGACTGCAACACGTCGACCGCCCTCGAGCTCTCCATGCTTTCGCTCCCCCAATACAAACGAGCGTTGGCTGCACAGGGCTGGCCGAGTACAGTGTAACGGCTGGGGGATATTCATAGCTGCAGCGACATTCGTTCACATGCAGCATGCGTCAACCAATCAAGGCGAAACCGTCGCCACTAATGTCCATCATATTCTCAACAGGTCGCGAACAGAGAAGGTGACGACATTGTGTTACCAAATAATGGCGGCATGGACGACGGACGCCACGCACGACGAATCTTGCAGCACGAGCGAAAGAAGAAGCCACCATCAATACCGTTTTGATGTGGCAAAGATCTTGTCGGTTACAGCACGAGAAACACGCGTGGGGATAGATACTTTTTCGCAGCAGCTTGCTTTCTTTTGCGCTAACCATGCCCATGCCCATGCTCGTGGCCGTGGCCGTGGCCAAACTTTTGAGCCACGAAGCATTCCTATGCCACGCACTCAGCTTTCTTATTTTTTTGCCAAAGAGATCGGCGATTTGCGCAACGTTCAGTGCACTTTCGTGACAAGTTCCGCAACCAGTCGCGCATCCCTTTTGGCTGATGTCTCGTTTGCTCGACCAAAATTCAAGTCGATTCGGCTCTTATAGAGGTGCGCTGATCATTACATAGCACGCAGGTAGTTATTTAGATGTGGAGGTTCTGCTGTCAATGGTGTAATGTATTAAGAATAAAAAGGATTTTATGCACTTCATAAAAGGGAATCTTGGGAAGTGCTGACCAAAAGCATTTGGCGTTCCCGAACCCTCTTTCTTGTTCTGCCCATTACTCAAGGCATCGGAAAACCACTGTTCCGTTTGGTCGCTTGTTCTCGAGAGCCCCCTTTTTACTCTACTTACGCGAACCCTCTCGTGTATTGCTACGTAAGGAAGACCTCGAAGCCATCTCAGCGCCAAAGACTCGCCTCGTGAAGCTCGTGTGTCTCTCAGAGTTTGTATGGGCGAAGAAACAGAAAACAGGAGGGATTCACTCCTTCCCTTCCTTTGCTTTGACTCTCCGCTTTGCTTTGCCCTCCTTTGCGCGCGTGAAAATCCAGCTCACAACCGAATTCGACACAGATTGTGAACGTGAACAAGAGATACCATGGGCTGGCCGCGACGACGACGACAGCAGCAGCAGCAGCTCCGGCGGCGTGCCTCCTCGCTCGAGAGCGTGCACCAGAACACCACCAAGAACAACATAACCAAGGCCACGGTGGCCATGAACGACCAAGTTGAAGCTGTCAAGATGATAAGGTGTCAAAACCCAGCGATGGACGAGGAGGTCCTCAAGCCAGTCAAGATGCTGAGCGAGAGCTCGAAGTGGCACCACGCGGCGTCGCCCCGAAAGACAAAGAACCAGACAGCTGCTGGGCGGCGACATGGTGGACTTCGCGAGAAGCTCTACAGCGTCGACTCACTCGCCGAAACCGACGACGAAGACGAGGAGAATGACGATGAAGAGGAGACGGAGAGCGAGGAGAGCAGCGAGGACGCCGATGCGTACGCGGTGCAGCTCTGCCACGAGCCGGTGATCGAGTCAAAGCCTGCCTTTCAGCACCAGCACCACAAGATCGCCACTGTCCAAGAGGAACCTGAGGCTGTCCTACCTCCAGCCTCCAAGACGCTGATGGTGAGTGAGGACGACGCGTCCACCGACGAGGAAGACGACGCTGAGGTATACGCCAGCAGTGATCGCCAACAACCGATCCTCTCCTCTGTCGTCACTGTGGAGCAGATTCCAGCTCCAGTCGAGCTCGAGGCTTCAAGTATCGGCAAGACGCTCGATGATAGCAAGGTGGTCGACGGTGAGGACACGGAGAGCGAAGATGGAGACGACGAGATCTCTTCTTCACCATCCCTCACCACTGCCAGCAGCTATGTACCCGCGCCTCAAGTGGACACCGAGGTCGTCAAGGTGGACCTCTTCGGCCAGCAGCTGGACAATAAGGAAAAAGAAAAACAACAGCAGCACGCACCGTTCCTGTTCCCGGCACCATACTTCCCGGGGGACCTGGACGAGTACGAGAGCGACATCTATGAGGCGCTGCTGCGCCGCGAGAAGCTACACCACGTCGTGACCGACTACTTCAGCTTCCAGCCGCACGTGACGGGCGTGATGCGCGCTATGCTCATTGACTGGCTCATCGAGGTGCACAACCACTTCAATCTGCAGCCCGAGACGTTGTTCCTGACCGTGAACTACATCGACCGGTTCCTTGCCAAAGTGCCGGTCAAGCGCGAAAACTTCCAGCTCGTGGCGCTCACGGCGCTGCTCATCGCGTCCAAGTACGAGGAGGTCCACCCGGTGGACATCGAGGACCTCGTGTACATCTGCGAGCGGTCATACACGGCGCAGCAGATCGTGGCCTTTGAGAAAGAGATGCTCCAGGCGTTCAAGTGGCAGCTCGTCGTCCCCACGGGCAGTGGCTTCCTCGAGTACTACATCGACAAGCTCAGCGTGGACCTCCAGGTGGCGCAGCTCGCCACATTCTTCTCCGAGCAGGCGTTGCTGGATTTCCCACTGAGTGCCAAGTACGTGCCGTCGGTGGTTGCGTCCTCGGCACTACTGCTCGCGCAGTGCTACGCCACTAAGGACAAGCCCGAGCTCGCCTGGGTGCTTGAGTTCGAGGAGGTAACGGGCTACTACGCCAAGGACATCTGGTGCTGCGTGCGCGAGCTAAGCGACATGCTCGCGTCGCTGAGTTTCGACCTCGTGGCCGTGCGCACCAAGTTCCGCTCGAGCCGCTTCGGCCGCGTCGCCGACATTCCGCATGTCAACGTGAGCGCCATCGTCATCGAGTAAGAAAGAGCCTGAGTTCTTTAGTTTGCACTTTTGCGTGTGATTAGTGATTAGTGTGCCATAGTAAGTAGTAGCTCGAGGAGGATTTTCGTTGTAAGCCATATGCATGCGTGAGAAGATATCGAGAGAGGGGTTAGTTGAGAAGAGTTGGAGGAAGAGTCGTGTCAGCAGGATTTTTGGTATAAGACACGAGACCGATTTTATGGTTTTGAAGTGGAAGCTTGGAAGTGTGGCTAGACTTTGTAGCGCACGCACGCATCGTGGTCGCCCTCATGATGGATAGTTCGACTAAGCGGCGAAGCCATCAACCGAAGAAGAAATCGATTCGCAGCCATTTTGAAAAAGAACAAAATGGGGTCCTTTTGCTTGACAACTTCAAAAAGAAGATGATGGCGAATCAACCCAAGACGTGCTGATAACAAAAGTATCCACATCCATTTTATCCCAGTTTTATTATCCACACGTCATTGTGATGCTATCGATTGGTTGGCTCGCTATACTTTCTACGAGCAACCTACGCAAAACATTCGTGCAACATCGACCTCCATTTTCAGCAGCACCAACAAGCGATAGTAAGCAGCTCGGAACGCACACGCCCCCAACCAAATAAGCGTCCGCGCACCATCACCATCTTCCTGCGCACATCGCTCTCTCTCTGTTACAGCAACCTATATACAGCAACAGCAAGCGCATCACACACACACACACAAATACACACACACCTGTGCCGGCCATGTCGTCGAACGTGTGCCCGACGTGCTCGTGCACAGAAATCGACATCGTGGACGTGAGCGGCGAGGCCGTGTGCGTGAACTGCGGCACCATTCTCGAGGAGAACAACATCGTGTCGTCCATCGAGTTCCACGAGTCTGGTGGCGGTGCGCACTCGGTCGTGGGCCAGTTCGTGTCCTCGACGTCGTCCAAGTCCTATGGCAACATCGGCACGAGCGGTCGCAACTACGGCATGGAGTCGCGCGCCAACACACTCGCGAACGGCAAGAAAAAGATCCGCCAGATCGCGGGCATGCTGCGGCTCGGTGACCACTACGTCGACTCAGCCTTCCGTCTGTTTGCGCTCGCACTGCAGCGTAACTTCACGCACGGCCGCAAGGCGCAGACCGTAATTGCCGCGTGTCTGTACATTGTGTGTCGCCGTGAGCGCTCGCCGCATTTGCTCATCGACTTTTCTGACAAGCTCCAGATCAACGTGTACGTGCTCGGCGGTGTCTTCCTCAAGTTCTGCAAGCTTCTTCAGATCCACCTGCCGCTCATCGACCCGTCGCTCTACATCCACCGCTTCGCGTCGCAGCTCAACTTTGCCAGCAAGACGCACAGCATCGCGACCACGGCGCTGCGTCTCGTGGCTACCATGAAGCGCGACTGGATCGAGACGGGGCGTCGGCCCTCGGGAATCTGTGGCGCCGCTCTGCTGATCGCGGCGCGCTCACAGTCCGTCATGTGCTCTCTACATGATGTCATGGACGTCGTCAACATTGGCGAGCGTACGCTCAAGCAGCGCCTGTACGAGTTCTCACTCACGCCGACGGCACAGCTCACGTACGACCAGGTGGGCAAGCTCGAGATGTCGCGTGTCGAGTGCGACCCACCGAGTTTCCAGCGCCACCGTGAGAAGGAGGTGATGGAGATGCTGCTGCTCGAGTCGGAGCGGTTACCGCTGGAAAACGGCCGTAAGCGCGCTCGTAAAGCCCAAGAGGATGACGACGAGGATGAGGAAGAAAATGAGGAAGAGGACAGTCTGAGCGACTCGGACGAGCTGGACAGGAAGGCGAAGAAGATGAAAGACGAGGAGATGTCGCGCTTCCTCAGCGGCGACGCGTACTACAAGAAGAAGCACGCGAGCGCGTTGCTCAGCGGCGAGCGTAATGGAAACAGCAGTAGTGGTAGTGGGCACAAGAGCGACGACAAGAAGATGATCGCGCCAGCGATGGACGATGACGACGACGACGAGATCGACTACGGCTTTGAGAACGCTAACGAGCAGATCGTGAACCGCGCGAGCCGCCTAGCGGCGCAGGAAGTGCTGCTGCGCGTGCGTAAGAAGTCGGCGCGGTATATCATCCGCAAGCGCGAGGAGGCTGACTTTTACAAGACGATTGAGCGCGACCTGACGCTAGCTTTGGAGGAGGAAGGCTCGAGCATAGTAAAGGCGGCGCTGAGCAACGTGATGAAGTCGACCAAGGCGAAGAGCGACAGGGAAACCAAGAAGAAAAATGGTAGCGGGACTCGGAGGAGGGCAATAAGTGGTGGCTCAGAGCTTGAAGAAGAAGAAGAAGAAGAAGAGGTGGAAGTCGCTGTTGATGACGATGAAGAGGAAGAGGAAGAGATGAAAATTGACGATGAAGCCAAGGTTATGGCACCAACGCGGCCCGAGGATCCTGAGCGCAATGACAATGGAGAGAATGACGAGCGGTCACAGGACCACGAAGACCGCGACCAGGAGGAACAGCAGGAGCAGGACAACTTTTCGGATCTGGACGACGAGGAGATCAATTCGCTGCTGCTGACGAAGGAGGAGGCCGACAAGAAGAAGATCCTGTGGGAGAAGATGAACAAGGACTTTATCCAGGAGCAGGTACGCGTTGGGCTGTCTGAGAGATTTGGTAGTACTGGTTTATCGGCTGTTCTGATGATGGTTGTCTGACTCTTCTTGTCTGTGCTCTGTTGTGTGAATATTCAATAGGAGGAGAAGCGCCTGAATGGCCTGAACGCACCCGAAGTGCCGAAGAAGAAGCGGAGGAAAAAAGTGCCGGACGCGAACGTCCCGCCGCCTGACACTGCGCAGCACGCCATCTATGTACGTTCGTGTGTTCATGCCCCTCACTTCATTTATCATAGGCTATGGGACTGAGTGGTGTCTTCATTTTCTCTCTTGCTGTTGTACAGAAATTAAAAAGCCGGAGGATTAATTATGAAGTGATCGATGAGCTCTTTGGGGAAGCAGCGAGCAACGGGTTCTGAGACGGAGGCAGCACTTTGAGAGATAACGCAGTCACCAGCCTCAGTGAAGCCGTCGTTGTTGTGCTGAGAGAAGAAACACGTCGGCAGATCCCTTTTGTAGGCAGGTGAATAGAGGAAGAGCGTGCGGAATGAGAAACCCTACTAGAAACAAAAGCGCTCCGCTGTATGAACTCTGTCGAGGGAGCTTGTCATGCGCATTTCCATTTCTCATGCAGCCGACCAAGCTGCGTTTCACTGACAAATTGCATCCTCCCGGCATCCAACCACCAGTATGCAATTATACAGGTCATCATCATTCGCATCAGTATTCAAAGGTTATCCTTTTGTATCTCAAAAATTCCCGCATTCACCATTAGAAATCTCTATATATTCATCGAATTTCATAGGATATCAAATCTCACCCGACGAGCATGAGCCCAACAAGACCACCCGAAGGGGGCGAGCAAACAACAGCACAAGCCCACAAGCTCCATTTCCAGCAAGCAAGTCGTAACGCAAGAGCAGAGCAGCGATGGCGACGCCCAACTTTGCACGCGCGAACCAGGAGATGCCGCCCGCGGGCGGCTTCAAGCCCGTGAAGACTACACGCGGTGTGCCGGCCGTGCGCGGCCCACCGGGCTGGTTCATGTTCCTCGGCTCGTTCGCGCTCACGTCCTTCGGATTCTACATGGTCGGGCAGCACAACCAGGGTCACCGCAAGCTTGCGCAGGAGGAGCGCGAGCGACGGATCGCCATGCTGCCATTCCTGCAGGCTGAGGCCGACGTTGAGTTCCTCGCGCAGCAGGAGAAGGTGCTCGAGGAGGAGCGCAAGATCATGAAGGACGTACCCGGCTGGAACGTCGGCGAGTCCACGTACCACTCGGACCGCTACACTGTGCCGCTGTACGCGCAGAAGAAGTAAACGAGATGAAGACAGAGAGAATGAGAGCGAAGTTGCGCGTGTGAACAGAGAGCGATGGTGAAGACGAAGACGACGAGAATGAGGCGAATCGAGCGGCACGCTGTCAATTCGCGTGGAGCGGTCTCGCTTCGTTTGGCGTCCATGGAGAGCTTGTACAGCGAGCGGTCCCTGATCCACTGCTGGCTTGTGAAGGCGCTCGCTCGCATGTTAAAGAAGAAAATATATCCGAACAAAAGTTGAAAACCCAGAGCACACGCATGACGCATGACGCAACGCACAAGCCAAGCGTTTAACAAGAAGAGCGAGCGAGCGATCCGTTTCCGTTTATTTCGTGAATGGCTTAGTGAGGAAGTGAGCGGTACGTGTCGTCTTCCTCGTTTTTCTTTGTTGCTTGGTTCAGATCAACGAGTTTGCGAGCTTCATAGGTTGCTGAGAAGAGTATTTTCTGATTTGAAGAGCCCTTCTCCAGAGAGCCGTCGGTCAGTCGATGGCTTAGAGCCCCTCCTCGTCCATCTCGTCTTCGATCTCCTTTGCGAGCTCCTCCTCCTGCTTCTCGCGCTCGAGGCGTTCCTCCGCACTCTCGAGGTCCTTCTTGTACGCGTCCGGTGGGTAGCGCATGCCCTGTTACAACAATCACAAGCATAACAAGCAATCATGAGTCAGCCACTCACAAGCCCATACAACAAGCAAGCACCAACAAACAGGTTGATGCGCACCTTGACGGCCTCGTTGTGCACGTCGAGGCAGAAGGTGATGCGCTTCTGGAACGCGACCTGCGGGTCGTTTGTTGTGTACACATTGACCGTCTCCTTGGACTGCAGCCAGCCGTTCTTGTGGTCGATCACGGCGTCGATCACGCCGTCGCGGATCGCCTTGGCGCACACGAACTCGGCGTTCTGCGGGTTTTCGAGCGCGAGCTTCGCGCAAATGTCCGAGAAGCGGATGCGCGAGTACGACGTGCTGATCTTGCGTAGGCCCGTCTTGATCACGTTGTGGCGCAGGCTGTCATTAGATAGACAAGGCAAACCAAAGTGAATCCTAGCAATGAATAACTGGATGGGAGCGAGAATACTAAGATAACGTACCGAAGGATGAGCGAGTACGTGTGGTCGGCCTTGAAGAGCGCGGCGTGCTGCGTGAGCACCACGTTGAAGTCCTCCAGGTTGCCCACGCGCACGGCCTGGAGTGGTAACACGACCAATAGCGAGACACCATTGTTAGCACCAGCACGAATCAAAGACAACAACACCACATCAGATCATGAGACGTACGTTGGTGAGCTGCAGGTACGGCGCAAGCGCCTTGCGCAGATCGTCCTGGTTGAAGATGCTACGCTCGGGCACCTCACCCATGAGCAGCTGCACGATGATCGCAAGCTTGTAGACCGTGCGGCGGAAGCCCGTGGCCGTGTTCTGCGGCGCCTTGCGGATCGACTGCATAAGCTTCGTGTACGACTCCGTATACTCGAGCTGCACGGCCTGGATCTTGCCGACGTAGAACAAGTAGCGCACAAACTGGTTGTTCGACGCATTCTCAGGAAAGGTCGTCTTCGTCACGAACTTGTACGCCTGCTCGTATAGGTTCTCGTGCAGAAAGTTGCGTAGCAGCAGGTTCACGAGCGTCGCCTGGCCAATCTCGTCGTAGCGCAGGCACGCTGTGCGGTGCGCCGCGAGCAGTGTCGCGCGGATCGACGGCAAGTCACGGCCGAACGTCTCGTAGATGCTTGCGTAGTACGTATACAGTTTGGCCTGGAACGCGTCGAGCGTGCGGCGGTTGAACTGCTCCGAGCGTGCGAGCGCCTGCTGCACAGCCTGCAGCGCCTCGTCCGCGAGCTTGTACTTGACAAGCGCAGCGAGTATGTACAGGAAGAGGTACACCTCGACCTCGATCAGGTCCACCACTGGCAGCACGACGAGCTCCTTCGCAGCCTCGTCAGCGGTAGCAGCAGCAGCGTCGCTCTCGGGCGCCGAGACGTCCGTCATCTCCGTGTCGGCGTTCGCATCGACCTTGCTCGCGATCTTGTCGAGCAGCGAGAGCAAGAGCGCCTTCGACTCGTTCTTCTCCGGGAGCACCTGGTGCACCGCCTGGATAAGCTGCGGCACCGAGAGCGTCTTGCGCAGCTTGCTCGTGTTGCGTAGGATGCGCGATGTTTTCTCCTTCGCGTTGGTCTTCACGACTGTCTCTAGCAAAAGGATCGTGCGCTTCAGCTCTGTATTTTGTTTGTTGTCAAAGCAAGATCGACAAACAACAAGCAAATAAACAGCGTCAGTATCCTTCTCGTTCAGCTTACAAGCGCCAGATGAGATCTTTTCACGTATCCCCCCATACAAGTCATACGACAAGAAGGCAAAATGCTACCTCACACACACATGTACGATCTATCGTCCACACATCACCAAGGTGACACGGACTCCATGCTGGTAGAAAGAATAGAGAGGGAAGCGCAAAGATCTCGCTCTCACACACAATACACAACAAACGTATCTTTCGTCACGCACCTTCGTAAACAAGCGCCTCTTCGGCCGCGACCTCCTTCTTGCTGGCGAAGCGCGTGGTGTACGCAGGCGTCTGCGAGAATGTAGACTGGGCGCTCATGGTGCCTGTTGCTCTGTCTTGGAGGGAGGGGATAGAGGGGAGGGGGCGTCGCTCTCGTAAGTGAGTGAGCTTCTGGCGCTTTCTTCCGCTTTGAGCCGCTTTCTTTTTTGTACAGGCAGCGTTCCCATTATTGACCTCCTGTGCAAGGCAATATCCTCTCAAAAACGATCGTACAAATATTGTAATTACTTTCGTACAAATTAAAAAATAACGCGCGAAATGCTTTCACGCGTGTTAGACAGCAAACAGAGCGCGCGACAAGATGCCGAAGAAGCACTCACACGTCCGTTTAACGTGGGAGCAGAAGTGCACGCTTTGCGAACTCCATCGCGAGCAGCCAGAGTTGTCTGTGTGCGAGCTATGTACGTGGGCAGCAGAAGAGTTTTCGCTTCCAAACCCGCCTGCGCCAGGAATCCTTCAACAGCTCCTTAGGAGCCCGTTCCAAGGCGGCGACGACAACCCGACGCGCAAGACTAGCAGCAAAGTGCAGAGCGCTTTCTTAGAAGTAGAGGTGGCGCGCTGGATCGACTCGTGCGAGCAGCTGCGTCTCCTTGTTGTCATCAACGCTGCGATCTGCGAGAAAACAGCAAGGATCCGCGACCGCACCGTTGACGACCGCAAATCGGATGTGATCAGTAAGCTTGCCACGACAATGTTTTTTGACGGGTGGTTTAGATAACTGAAGTTGTGGTACGGAATCAAGTCCCGTCGGTTTTACGGAGAAGCAGCTTTTACCAGTGCTGCTGCCGTCGTCAAATAGAGGGTGAAGCTGCAAGAGATAACGCGAAGTTACGACAAGTGTGACGTCTTCAACATGGACGAGACGGTATACTTTTACTGTATGCCGCCAGACCACTCGTGCTCGAAAAACCCCATCACGGGCAGAAAGAAGACCAAAAGTGCATTACAGTGGCGGTGACAAGCAACGCAAACGACTTGACGAAGATCCCGCTACTGTTCGTCAGAACTGCTCGCCAGCCGCGGTGATTCAAAGGGAAGACTAAAGAGCAGCTCGGGCGCAAGTACTACAGCGCTGCAAAGGGCTCGATCACCACCGAGCTGTTCCAGCAGTAAATCCAAGATTTCAACGCAGCATTGTAGACGGAGAAACCCAACATGTTCTTGCTTCTCGACAACGTGTCATGCCGTCGGGTCGAGCAGCCGCTGTCCAACGTTTGCATTCACATGGTCCCGCCAAACACCGCTGCACATCTGCAACCACAGGATGACGGAGTGATCCAGTTACTCAAAGTGTGCATTAGATCAATCAAGAACCGGCGCGTTGTAGACAAGCGGACAGCTTTTTGAGCGTACCACCGAGGTTGAAGTGAAAGTTACGCCCGCTGTGACGAAGCATTTCTTCAGCGCAGACAATCTAGAGGCAATGGAACAGGCTCAAGAAGCCGAGAACGGATGACAAGCAAAATAGTAGCAAATTGTTGGCGTCACATGGCAATTCTAGATGAGGACGTGTATGAGTTTATCATTTGCATGCGTACGCTTTGAATTTGCCCATCGTCAGCCAAGCAATTCCATGTTTGAGTGTTCTTTTTGGCGGGCAAACTATCTTCCATTTTTATACCGTTATAACTTCCATACCTCCATTTTTTATACCCTAAAATGCATGTCAAAGGCGACCCCAATGTACATACGATACTACTAAACACTTTCAAAATGATAGCACCGCTTTTGACATGCATTTCGTAAAAACGGAAGCAACAGGCGAGCACTGGTGTGGTCCACACCAAAAAAATTGAAATGTATTTTAGAAGCGACAACCAAAACAGTGATTTATACCAGCATTTGTCGATGTTCATTTAACCGTATGGTACCTCCGTGGTGTTTTCGTGGGCACGTAGATGTGATATAGCGCGTTAGCGCGCGTGGCAGTTCACGCTAGCACTCACCTTCGCCGTCGCCGTCCAGTTCGCAAATGAGCGGAATTTCTAGCTCAGCTCGCGCCTCCGGCCCTCGTTCCAGCCAAGGAAAATTCGCCCCTTCTCTTCAAGTTCTTCTACGGCCCCACCCAGTCTCTTGCCTTTCGACAACGACAGTGTGGGACCACCCAGCAAATACGAAGTGTCTCAAATCTCCAGCTCAAGCCCATCCTAGGACTACTCACCCAGCCCAGCTCCTAGTTTCGATTCCACCTAGGTCTAGGTCCTAGGTCAGTGACCGTCTAGGTCAGCATCCTGGGTAGGCAATACCTGGGTTTGTTTCCTAGGTCATCAGTTCGTCTAGTTTCAGATTCGTACTTAGTTCGTTCTCGTACTAA
>JAADWP010000323.1:0-27618 GCA_023336215.1 Globisporangium iwayamae
CCCCCCCCCCCCCCCCCCCCCACTGCTTACAGGATGTAGATAGGTACAAAAAATTCAGCAGTTGATATTCAAGTCGAAGTTCACCAACACTTCCTCCTTCCTTATCGCGAATCATGGCGTCTTTCGCCTACTTTCCGACCGGGTACTTGCTCTTCTTGACAGGCTTGATGCGCGCCTTCTGCTTGCGTGCGTAGTTCACCCAGCGGATGATTTCAGGATGCTCCATGATCTTCTCGAGCGTGTTGAACTCGCGTGCGAGCGTCCGCTCATCCTCCGTCGAATGGATCTTGCTGTGGCACTGGCGGCAAATCATGACGCACGTGTTCAGAAACTCGCGCGTGTAGCCTTGCTTGAGATACCGCGAGTGTGTGACACGGGGCGTGAGGTGGTGCGCCGTCAAGTTCATCGGTCGATCGCACATCTCGCACAGGCCGCTCGCGTCAAGCTCGCTTTCCCTGTCGGCGCGGTCTTCGTCCAACACGACGTCCTCCATGAGCACCATCTGCTTCTTCCCAAACTCGGTGAACTCTATCTCGAGGCGGAAAGGTGGACCCCGCGGCTTTTGCTTCTTTTTCGTGGTCGTCTTCTGGGTGCCCGTGACGTTCTCATCCTCGTCCTTCGGTGCGATTTGCAGCGAGATCACCGCCGGATGCCACTCCTCATCTTCCTTCAGCACCGCCAGGCAGCGCTTGCCGACCGCGTACTGGGCACGTAGACTCTCAATGTGTGCTTCTCTGCGTCGAGCCTTCTCATCTTCTTGGCTGGCCTCCGACGGCCTCAGCAGCGTCACCAGTTGTGTAGAGAGCTCCTGAAGACTACCGCTCTTCAGGAACGACGACGACGCGCCGTCGAGCGTCTCCAGCAAGACAGCAGTCAACGCGGTCGCGTCTGCGCTTCCGTGCTCGTCTGCAGCGTCGAGCACCAGCTCTGCGACGTACTCGAGCTCTTCCTCCTGCATCTGAAGGGACGCATGCTGCTTGAGAAGCACGCAGATCGCCTCGGAGTTCGGCTGCTCGTCGGTCATTTCGTGTGGTTTTGGTGTCTCGCTTGTCAATCGTGAAAATGAACGACCCCAAAAATGAAAATGAGTGCAACTGTTGGAGACCAGCACTCTTGGTGAAAGGTGAGTGATGGTGGGAGAAGTTCCGCTGTCCGCAGCGAACGCGCTGAGAGCGTGGGGCTCTGTGTGGCGATCTTCATGCAGCGGATGAGTGCATGAGGTATTTGTAAGATTGGAAACATATCTAATCAATCCATGCACATGTATGTATGTACCTTGCAAAATGTTCGCATAGCTCAGCTGATTCACTCCCTCATTCCCTACACGAGCTGGCGCTGCTTGGTCTCGGGCAGATAGACCCAGAAGAACGCGAGGCACGCGACGTAAGTGGCCCCATAGGCGAAGAATGTCGCGGCCGTGCCGAACTTCTCAAATAGCGATAGCAGCGTGCCGTTCACGAGCAGCGAGATGAGTGACATGGCGAACGTGCAGTAGCTCATGTACTTGGCGCGGTAGCTGCTGTCCTGGAAGAGCTCGCTCAGGATCACGACGAAGAGGATGCTTGGGCCGATTGCCGCGAAGACGTTGAGCACCGCGAAGGTTGCCATGACGCTTGAGGATGCCACAGCGTTGTTAGCAAAATCCTCGTCAGTCGAGTACTTGGCGAAGACCGCACCGCTGAGCAAAAAGCAGATACAGACGACCACCAGGCAGAGCAGGTAAAGCTGGCGGCGAGGATACCGATCGATGAGGAACCGCGCCGCGAAGAGCACCGACATGACCGCAACAAGCGAGCAGATAAGGCCAAAGACGTTGGCGTCCTTGCGCGTGTAGTCCGTGACGGTTTTGGCGATGATCTCCGGCCCGTAGAAGAGCGACGCGTCCACGCAGTTGTTCACGTAGGCCAGGAGGATACCAATGAAGAGCTCCAAATGCGGACGCGGTCGCGCCGACACGTTAGGCTGCACAGACGCAGACGCCTCGCTGTGTGAGCTGGTGCGGGTTGTCAGCTCATCCTCGTCGTCGTCATCTGCGGCGCTCTCTAGGTCGAAAAGCTGCGGGTTTTCCTTCCAGCGCAGCCACTTGAGGCTCTCGGGGAAGTGAAAATGGAAATTGTAGAACACGTAGAGCGCTGGCAGGCTCCCGAACGCCAGGCACGAGCGCCAGTTCTCGCTCACGAGGATCATGAAGAGATACGGGAATGCCACACCCGAGTTCACACTGTATGGAAGAGATACACAATGGTTGGTTAGCATGCGTTGACAATTGAACCAAGAGCAGCCCAAGACGAGCCAGCCATTCGTACCCGAGCTGAAAGAGCGTGAGGAACGTGCCGCGACTGTCCGAGCTGACCGACTCACTGATGTACATGGGGATCAATAGAATCGAAAGTCCATTGCCAACACCCGAGAGCAGTCGCCAGATAAAGAGGGTTGTGAAGTTCGTGCTAAACATGCTCGAGAGCAGCGCACCAAAGATCGAGCACGCGCATGCGAACAGTGCAGTGGATTTGCGTCCATAGGCGTCGGCCAAATATCCGCCGACGAGCATCGAGCTGGCATCGCTCAGTGTCGCTGTGGCACTGATGATCTCTTCCTGCGACGACGACAGGGTCAAGTCATCGCGGATGTACTGGAGCGACGCCGCCAGACTGTGTTCGACATGGTAGACAGACACACAGACGATAGTACGTTTTAACGCATAAATCCGACCACAATAGTGAGACAACCACTATGCCACTGCGTACCTGACGTTGTAGCCGTAGATGAGGCCGCCGATGATGCTGAAAAGCGCCCACTTGCGGCGCTTGTACGCGCTCATCTCTTCCGGCTGGTGACAGCGGGAGCCGCTCGTGCCAGCATATGATCCGCCAGCACCGCCAATATGTTCGCCATCGCCGCGGCGCTTCTGATGCTCGCGCAGCCGCAGCAGCTCCCTCTTCTCGCTCTCGTCCACGTCCGCAGCCGCCAGTATCACCATCGCACTGTCGCCTGCGCCGTCCTCTGTTGTCCCAACTTCGGCGCCACTCGGCATTTGCGTGTCGGAAAATGACGCTTGCTCGTCGTCGTCAACAAAAAAGGACCCAAAATAGCGAAACGTCAACTGTCTTTTTTACACGAATCATAGAGGTCCATCAACGAAAGTCCACGATGTAATTGGATAATATCAACACTACATATCATACACCAACCACTGCCTTCCAAGCAGAATTAATACGCTTTTTTCGCCAATAAAAATGCGCTACAAGTGAAGCAATTTATCATTGGTGGAAAAAAGGACTTAACTGGTGGCACGTTCTCATTGGTTGAAACTGGCACGCTCAATTTGTGTCTATTTTAACCCTACACCCAATTTGGACACCTATTTGATAGATTTGTAAATTTTCCAAATTATTTGGTCGCAAAACCCGCTTTTATGCCGAAAAGAACCCACTTTACGTGTCGCCTTGCTCGACGCCCGCGCGGCTCTTTCCCCCCTCGTCCCCCTAATTTACATCCGAGCTTGAAGCGCAGGAGACGAGATCCGACGCAAGTAAGACGAGCGATGGCGAGCGGCGGCGTGTCCAACGAGCGCTACTGCACGGTGCTGCTGCAGCCGGCAGCCGGCAGCGAGAAGGCGCTGCCTCCAAGCCAGGACGAAATCCTCAAGGGGCTCGAGTCACCGAAAGTGGAGCTCAAAATCAAGGCCGTCAAGTCGGCGATCCTCGGGCTGCTGCACGGTGAGAAGTTCCCCAAGGTGCTCATGCACATCATCCGCTTCTGTTCCACACAGAGCGACCACTCGCTCAAGAAACTGCTCATGATCTACTGGGAGATCGCGCCCAAGTTCGAGCAGAGCGCGGAGGTGTCGGGGGCGGCACCCGGTGCGCCTCGCCCGCCGCCAAAGCTGCTTCCGGAGATGATCCTCGTCTGCAACGCGCTGCTGAACGATCTGAACCACCCGAACGAGTACATCCGCGGCTGTATGCTGCGCTTTCTGTGCAAGATCAAGGAGAAGGAGATCCTCGAGCCGCTCAAGGACGCCGTGAAGGGCAATCTCGAACACCGCCACTCGTACGTGCGCAAGAACGCGGTCATGACGGTCTACACGATGTACAAGACCTTCGGCGACCTGCTCATCCCGGACGCGCCCGAGCTCATCGAACGCTTCATCCAGAACGAGAGTGACACGGGCGCGCGCCGTAATGCGTTCATCATGCTCTTTGACTGCGCGCAGGACATCGCGGTGAACTTTCTCATGAACACGATGGACCAGGTGCCCAAGTTCGGCGACGGCTTCTCGCTCGTGATCCTCGAGATGACGCGCAAGGTGTGTCGCCAAGACCCGGCGCAGAAGTCGCGCTTCGTGCGCTGCATCTTCCAGCTGCTCAACTCGGCGTCTCCGGCAGTGAGTTACGAGGCCGCGTGGACACTCGTGACGCTCTCGTCGGCACCCACGGCTGTGCGTGCGGCCGCCAAGACGTACTGCGGCCTGCTCAACTCGCAGAGCGACAACAACATCAAGTTGATCGTGCTGGATCGCCTCGCGGACCTCAAGAAACACCACACGAAGGTGCTACAGGAAATCCTCATGGACATCATGCGCGCGCTGTCGTCGCCGAGCATCGACATCTGCAAGAAGGTGCTGGAGATCGCCATGGACCTCGTGTCCGTGCGCAACATTGAAGAAGTGGTGAACCACTTAAAGCGCGAGGTGGTCAAGACGCAGGACAAGAGCCTCGAGAAGAGCGGCGAGTACCGCCACCTGCTCATCCAGGCGATCCACTCGTGCGCCGTCAAGTTCCCGGACGTCGCGAACCATGTCGTGCACCTGCTCATGGAGTTCCTCAACTCGGACGGCGCCATGGACGTGATCTTGTTCGTGCGCGCCATGTGCGAGTCGTACCCGGACCTGCGTGAGAGCATCCTGCAGAAGCTGCTCATCTCCTTCGCAGACATTGCGCTCGCCAAGGTCTATCGCGTCGCGCTCTGGATCCTGGGCGAGTACTCATCGGACCTCAAGGACGGCGTCGACAGTGACACATCGATCATTCAAGCGGCTAAGACGATCTTTAACGCGCTCGGCAGCTTGCCGTTCGCCACGGAAGCCATGCTGAAGGCCCCAACGCCAGAAGTTGAGGAACCCGCCGGTGGTGCGGCCTACAAGCCCGTGACGAAGAGCGTTGTGCTTGCGGACGGCACGTATGCGACTGAGACGTCGTACACGTCGACGAAGAAGTCGGTCGTGGTGGAAGAGGAGAACATGCCGGGCCTGCGCAAGCTGATCCTGGGCGGCGACTTCTTCTTGGGTACTGCGGTTGCATCGACACTAACCAAGCTGTGTCTGCGCGCGACGGGCGGCAACCCGACGGCAGCGAGCGGTGGCCCGCTAAAGCACCTGGTGCTCGAGTCGTCGCGCTACATGGTCGCGATCATTAGCTACGGCGAGTCGAAGGACTCGAAGCACGACATCGACGAGGACTCGACGCAGCGCATCCTAGTTGGCGTGCGCATCCTGTTGGACCCGCAGTGCACGCAGGCGACGCACAAGATCATCACGGAGGAGTGCCGCCAGTCGTACCGCCAGCTGCTGGACGCGCAGAAGGCGCTTGAGGCCGAGAACGAGTCTCCCGAGGAGCCCGTGACACAGGCCGACGACCTCATCAGCTTCCGCCAGCTGCGGGGTAAGAAGGCGCTCGGATCCACAGACATCGACATTGACGACGGCGCGGACATCAACCGCGCGCTCGGTCAGGACGGCTCGAACGAGTACTCGGGCAACCTGCGCCACGTGCACCAGCTCACGGGTTTCGCGGACCCAGTGTACGCCGAGGCGTACGTGACCGTGCACGACTACGATATCGTGCTGGAGATCCTGGTCGTGAACCGCCTGCCGCAGACGCTCAACAACCTGTCGGTGGACTTGTCGACGATCGGTGACCTGAAGATGGTCGAACGCCCGCAGCCGCAGACGATTGGTCCACTCGACCAGCGCACGATCCGCGCGAACATCAAGGTGTCGTCCACGGAGACGGGCCACATCTTCGGTACGATCGTGTACGACTCGAGCTCGGGCGCCGAGAAGACGTACGTGAACCTGAACGACATCCACTTAGATATTATGGACTACATCCAGCCGGCGACGTGCACGGACTCGGAATTCCGCGCCATGTGGGCCGAGTTCGAGTGGGAGAACAAGGTGGCTGTGAACACGGAGATTACGAACGTCTTCCAGTTCTTGCAGCACATCGTGGACAAGACCAATATGCGCTGTCTCACGCCCACGGCGTCGCTCGGTGGGGACACAAACTTCCTGGCCGCGAACCTGTACGCCAAGAGTGTCTTTGGCGAGGACGCGCTCGTGAATCTGAGTGTGGAGAAGCAGGACAAGGGTCGCATCGTCGGGTATATCCGCATCCGCAGCAAGACACAGGGTATCGCACTGAGTCTGGGTGATCGCATCACGGCCGTGCAGCGCGGCAAGGAGGACCAGAACAAGCGCAAGCAGGTGGTGTCGTAGAAGAACAAGAGGAGTTGCGGTGGTTGATGCAAGTGCTGGCGAATGCAAGGAACAGGAGCAGGACAATGTGAGGCCACTGGGAGACAAGATGATGAAGAAGAAGAGCAACGCCCAGTACTGAGTGGTGAGTGGCAACCAACCTGCATGAGATTTCACGGTATGTTTTGAGAGTTAACCAGAAAGCAAACAAGCAGCAGCAGGCAGCGAACAAGCAGAAGTCTCGTGTGGTCAGAAGATCAGGATGACGATGAAGAAGAAACTCAATGGACGCTGCGGTTTGTTTGTTTGTTTGATTGTTTTTATATTCTATCGCGCATTTCATTTCAACGTTGTCGGTGGCTCTAGTTTTTGTAACCTCGTTCAGCATTATGGCTCACAGTTTCAACTTCGTGTGCTGGCGTCTCGACAATGGCGATCGTGTACGAGTCCTGGTGCTTCCCATCGCCTTGGCTTGTGCGGTGCATGTGGACGCCCCACTCGGGGCCAAACACGCGCAGGTTGTCTGCCGTGCCCACGACGTACGGGAATCGCGCGTCACCGTTGGCGAAGGTCGGCTGCGTCGTGTCGCGCACCGTGAGTTCGATCTCGACCGTGAGCTGCTCGCCATTCTCCGTCGCGATCGAGAGCTGCCGGTCGAACCAGGCGCCAAGCCGCTGCGGCACCATTACCACCGGGATCTCGGACTCCTTCGTCGTGGTGCCTTCATCTCCGCCACTTGCCTTGTCATCATCGTCGCTAGTGGCGTCCTCGTTGGTCCCACTGCCGCCCATAACCATGACGCGGTCGCCGTCTTCGTTGTTCACGACGATGATGCCTAGCGCGCCTCGTCTTGCGGCGTTCCGCGCCTTGCTCTCGAAGAAGCACACGCCGCGCGTCGCGACGACGATCTTGCCCTTCACATGGTCGTTCGCGAGCCAGCCGCAAGCGTCCAGGGGCTTGGCGATCTCGAGCTCCGCCATGGGGAACACCTGCGAGTGCGCCAAGCGGTTCGTCAGTCCAAAGCCCGCGCCGACGCACGGGAAGCTGTAGTGCAGCTCGGGCCGCTGCTCGCGCTGTGACGAGATGAGCACGTTCAGACGGCAGCTGCGCTCAACGGGGAGCGTGAGGTCGTACTTCATCTCGTACACCAGGTGCCTCGTGGACTCGAGCTCGGCGTCCAGGTCGTCCTCCGAGTGGTGTATGACGGTCTTCGTGGCTGTTTCTGTGGCAGTGACGTCGTCGTAGCCGAACTCAAAGTCCAGTTGCTGCAGCTCCTTGCCCGAGGACACAAGCACGTGCACAGCGTCGCCCACGCCGGAGGACTCAAGCCACTCGCCGGTGTCCTCGCGCGTGAAGCGCATCGAGTGCTCGAGCTGGTCGATGCGGAACTGGCCGAACTTGGCGCCGCCGTAGATCGACTTGAACGACTTCTTGCCAAAGTACTCCTCGCGATTCTCGTCCATGAGGCTCTTGATCCACGCACTGTCCTTCGGGTCCATGCTGCTGTCGATCTTCACGAGGTCCTCGATACTCGCAGTCGTGAGCGTGCCGTCGACCTTGAACTGGCCCAGCGTCTTGCCCAGGCGCCTCTCGAGCTCGGGCAGCCACGATTCAAGCGTGTCCAGATCGCCTTTTTTAGTCTTTTTCTGCTGCTGCTGCTGCTTGTGACTCTCGACCCGAGTTGCGGTCGTCGCGGCGGGTGTTGAGGCCAGCGTCGTCGTCTTGAGTGAGCTCGGTGACGTCGTCGCGGGTTGGCAGCGCTCGGTACGCGCAATAGCCGTGCTTTCGTAGCCCATTTGATAGTTGAAGAGGTCCCAGAACGTGTGAGGGGGGCACTGCAGCTGATTCATCTTGTACACACTCAGGCCCACAACACCAGCAGCAGTTGTTGCTTGTGCGGTTGTCTCATTATCCTCTGTTGACAATGTCACTGTTGTCGTTGTTGTACTAGCTGGTGCTGAGCTCGCACTCTGGTTGGCCGCCGCGAGCTTCTCGGCAAAGATGATTGGGTCCACGAGCTTCGCCGGCAGGATCGGGAACGGATGCGCCTCGGTGGTCATCACGTAGGCGCCTTTGCGGTAGAAATGCGACGTGTCGAAAAGCAGGATAAGGTACTTGCACGTCTCGGAGAGGAAGAACGAGGGCATGTTGTCCTCCTGCTCCTTCGTCTCAATATCCGCGATCGTCGCATAGCCGCATTTTGTCTTGGCGTGTTTCTGCAGCGAGTGCACAAAGTGCGCGCCGGCCCGCAGCCAAGACGAGTCTCCCGTCGCCTCGTGCATGTAGAACGTCGACTCGATGAGCTCCGGTCGCAGCGGGTACCGCGAGCCTCGCCCTCGCAGCGGCTTCCACTCGAGCACGTTAAACTGCTCCGGGATGAACCCGAAATCCCGCCAGACGCGGTAAAACGAGTTCATGGACTTGGTCGCCAAGTTCAGATGGCCTATGGACGCCTGCATGCCCGGCCAGAAGGCCGCGAGGTTCTCAAAGACGACGCTCCCGTGGCCGCAGCCAGACCACATGGACACGTCGGCGTACCAGTCGCCATGGAGATTGTGCTGCAAAACGGCCGGGTACACGCTCGCAAACATCTCGAGCGACTCCTCATCGTTAAACGTCATGTACATCTTGAAAAGGTACTCATAAAAGCTGTCTGAGTTGGAGCCGGGGCCAGAGACCGTCTCGGTCCAGTCGCCCGTCTTCGTGTCGATGTGTTTGCCCAGCAGTCCGAGTGACGAGCGCCGCCTAAAAAGCGCGCGTACAGCTCCACGCGCCGCATTTGCGTACTTTGGATCGCTCGTGAGCACGCTCAGCATCGTGAACTCCATGGAGAGCGAGCCGGCGCCGGCGGTGGACGCGATCGTCGTCTCGCCCACGGGTACACCTTTGCGCAGGTTCACCGTGCCATACGGGATACCCGTGGGCGTCTCAAAGGCCGGCATGAGGCGGTCGCCCAGGTCGATCGCGAGCTGCAGCAGCTCGTTCTTGTACACGCCCGGCGGGTACAGCGCGAGCTTCTCGTCCAGGGCGAACAAGTGCGCCGACAGCAGGCCGCCAAGTACACGGATCGTCGTCTCGAAGACCGAAACCTCCGTGTCGAGATCAAAGTTAGCGCGCGAGATTACGAGTTTGACCGCGTGCTGGAACTCCTTGGCGTCCTGGAGAATCGCGAGCGTGTCGAGCGTGTCGATGAGTGTCAGCATCTGTATCTTGCCCAGCTCGAAGGTCTCCCCACGGCACGAGATCGGCAGTAAAGCGTCCAGCGGGTACGCGTTCTCCAGATACCCGTAGTACGCGTGGTAGAACATGTCCTTGACGGTCGCGGCCAGTACGAGGCGCTCCTCTTCGCTCACGCGCATGGACGCGCCCAGCACGTACTGGTCCTTTTGCATGAGCCCGCACGCCACGGGGGAGCACACGGTCATGGTGTACTGACACACCGACGGCTCGGTGATCTCCTCGATATACGTCTCGTTCGCGCGGTACACGCAGCACTTGTAGTTGATGTCGACCACCCTCGTCTGCTGCTGTTGCTGTCGACCAAGATCCGCAGGACAGGCGTCGCCGCGCACGTACTGCTGCTGCGCGTAGTAACCGCTGTAGTCCGGATTGCGCAGACGCGATAGGTTCTCGGCTGGGTGGATGCGCAGCACCTGCGGCGTCCCCGTCGCGTAGCGTCCGAGTACGACGCTCGCTTTTTGTTCGTCCCCTGTCGTAGACGGGTGATACTGGCGCACGCTCGCGTCAACGCACCACTCGTAGTGCCACCAGTTGCCTGCCTCGTGGTACTTAAGACACTGCACGCCGCTCAGATGGCGCCGGAAGCGGTTCTTGAACGACTTGTAGCTCTTTCCCGAGAGCGCGCGCAGGCCGCTGAAGTGCATGATCGTGTCCTCATCGTATGCCTCATGCGCGAGTGCAGACGAGTAGGAAGACGGCGCCTGGCGCGTCTGTCCACAGGCCACTGGTACGAGGAGCGTGCCCAGAAGCACTAGAACGAGTAGCTGTGTGGGGACAGGACGCGAGGAGCCGCTGGGGGCAGAGCGACGCATCGCGGAGCGTTCGCTCGGTTGACGCCGCTTGTCATGTTGCCACGCAACCATCGCATAATGCTCTTTATGGAGGGTTCTGGTGAGGAAAACCTTCATAGCCTGAGTCTTGCTTGAATGTCACTATTTGAATGTCACTATGTGGACGAAAGCTGCTTTCGCTCTAGTGCCCGTTTGAACGCGCGCGTCACAAAGTAAAGTGCTCTCACATTTTGAAAAAAACGAGACTCGCAACACGAAATGATGCGGACTCGCGCGCGGCTTCCGGTGCTGCACCTGGCGCTCTGCACGGCGCTGCTGCTGCTGCTACTCTGCGCCCACGTGCACCCGCAGGCGACGCACAAGAGCAAGCGACGTCCGTGTGCTCCTACTCTTTGCCTGCTCCCATCTGGGTGTGTTGTGGCAAGTAGATCTCATTCTGTTTGGAATTTGTGTGTCGATTGACTGGGTGCAGATGCCGCGGGGAGCAAGCACAGCGAGTCATCCCTGTGGCTGGACGAGGGCTTCGAGACGAGTGCAATGCTGACCGACTGGGAGGCGCAGGAGACGTTCTGCTTCTATGAGAATGCGACGCTGCGCATCCGCCTAGATCCGCTCAACAGGTGCGTCACGCCATCATATGCCACAGTACGATTTCAGTAGGTTAATTCCCTCCAACTGTCCTATTTGCACGTGTCGCTTTCCTTCATGACCACTAGCACGCTGCAACCATACGTCGTGCGCGCGTTCGGGCAGTCGAAAGAGGCGCATGAGATCCACGACTTCCTCGTCGACAAGATGTCCAAGCTTCAGGTTTGCAATATGTGTAGTTTTTGCCATGTGATTGCGAGACTGGCGTTTAATTGACTGACATCTTTCACATTGTGCGTCTTTCCAGGAATATGCGTGGCCCTTCCGGTCGTTCTTCTGGGCCTGGAGCGACCTACGCGTTGTTGTCAAGAGCCCGCACCATGAAGAACTGCAGTTCGCCTACACGCGCTCGGCTGGCATGCTCTGCCGTGGAATGTTTATGGCTGACCAGTCCGCCCCCATGCTGGTGAAATACATTCCCGACTACGCCATTGAGTACCTGCAGACCGCGATCCGATTCCTCTGTAAGTTGTTATGACCACCTGCCTTAGCCCAACGCAACCACACTGACTCACTATTGCCTTGTATCTTTAGCTACGATCCTCTGTGAGAACTGCGTCCACGGATGCACCCGGGAGTGCATTCCACTCAGTAACGGCGCATGCATGGTCATACTCAGCCCGTACCACGCGCCATGCGTGACTGTGAGTGCGCCGACCAAGCCGTTCCTGTCGTCCACCACGCCAACGTTGCCGTTCAGCTTGTCGTTCCAGACAGGTACGTTTTACATGTGCTGCTGAATTGTTTGTTCTGCTGTGACGAGGCCTTTCATCGCATTCTCTTTGTTGTCATTTTCGTAGTGCTCTCGTCGCTCTTCGTGCAAAACTTTTTCCTCGGCCTCTTCCTCTTCTACTCGTCGGAGCGATTGTCGCGCTCACGCACGTTCCACTATTTTTTGGGCGCGTCGATCGGCATTTGCTTCTCGGCGATGCTAGCGCTCTACTTCTTTTCACGCCAGACGCGTGCAGCAGCAAAAATGGTGCCAGGCGCTCAGTTCCTGCAGAGCATCGGCTCACTTGTGTCGTTCGCGGTGCCGTTCACGAGCTTCGTGCTTATGCCATCGATCTACAAGCTCGTGTCGTGGGGACTGAGCTACCTGGCATACATCTGGTCGTGCGAGGAGCTGCTTGGGGTCCCGCACCTGGGCAAGATTTACTTCTTCTTCTTCGGCTTCCTGGGCTTCGTGCTCGTGTGGTGGAACCAGTGGGGCGCTACCCCAAAGAGCGGTGTCACACAGGACCAGGAAGAGATCGAAGAGCTCGGGTACTTGGACGAAGACATGCCGCTGACAACGTCGCAGATGGCGCTATCGCGCTTCCTAAAGCTCGTTGGCGCTGGGCTCCTGTTCTACAGTACGTCGTCCACGGAGATCTCGCTGCTGCTGGTGCTTCTGGTCTCGCTGACGCGTCTGTTCCAGTTCCTCGCCACAACGTTTTACTTCTGGTACCACTACGAGGTGTGTTTGACTTGTAGACTTATGGCTCGGGTGCTGAAGTTTGATGCTAAGCTCCGTGTGATCTTGCTATGTTATCACAGCGAGCGGGTCGTCACAGCGTGCTGATCTCCAAGAAGGAGTTTGAGAAGCAGGCGGTTTCGGAGACGGAGAAAGCGCTGAAGCAGCTGCAGAACTTTTTGCAGAAGAACCCGGACGAGCTAGACAAGGTAAGTGAGGATAACGAGATCCGCTTGCGGCGCTTTATGAAGGGCCGCAACCACATGGACGTCGCAACCCGAGACTCAGCACTCAGTGCGCGCCAGCGGGCGCAGCAGTCCATGTGGACGCGCTGTAGTATCCAGTAACAAGCTTCAACCGGTAGAAACAGAGAGAGAGCGAGTGAATGGTGAGGGAGGCGTCAAGTTGCGGTTTATGATGTGGTCCTCTTTCCTCCTTTCCTTCTCTATCAGAATGACAAGTTGATGTGCGAACAAACACAGGCATAAATAGCAAGTTTATTAACGAACGTACGTGTGTGCAGCCGCCTCTCAAGCTGCTTGTTTTTCCTACTTTCTCAGAGGTCAACCTACTTCCAGAAAAGTCAGGACTCCGAGACCTCCCGCTACTTGCAGAGCACGGCCGAGATGAGCATGCTAAACGACGACTTGCGGCGCTTCTTGTGGGGGTTTGACAGCACTGACGTGTCTTCGTTCTCATCCACCTCTCCGTCCTCCATGTCTTCATCTTCGTCCAGTTCTTCGTCCAAGTCTTCGTCGTCTTCTTCGTCATCCTCGTTAAAAATCCCGTGTGCCTTTGACTCGAGCCGAATCGTCTCTTGGAGTTTCTGCCAAGAGTACCCCGTGGGCTTTGGCGATGGGGACGTCGTGGTCTGCGGGCTTCGGATGTTGATCGGTGTCAACGCCACCATGGACTGTCGCATTTCACGGCTGATCGTCGGCAGATTGCGAATCGGAGGCACGCAGGGCGTCGTGGTGAAGACTTCCTGAGGTGCACTACCGTCTTCTTGCTTGATCTGCGGCAGGGAAATGCGCGGAGCCAGCGAGCTCACGGGCGGCAGCAGCGCAGTCGTCTTTGGCGACTGAAGCTGCACTCGAGAAGCGGCCGCTCGCCAAATCTTTGATGGCGTGATCAACTTTGCTGGGAGATCGGCTCCAGTGGCTGAACGCACAGGAGGTGGCGGCGTCGAAGACCCTAGTGGCGGAGTGGTGCTCGAGTTGCTGCTGATCATCGTGGCCCCACCAGTTGAAACGGCAGGCTGCGTTCGACCTCCATGTGCAAAGCAGTATCCGCCCTTGCGAGCAGTGGTGGTACATCCGTCGATGACACAGCGTTTGCCGCCGCCATGTGCGATGCACTTTCCTCGACTCACCGCGCTGTTCGCACATCCACCGACCGCGCACTTCCGACCGCCGCCATGAGCTTTGCACAAGCCCATGCGCTGGGCACTGCTGCGGCAGTCGTCGACAGTACAACGCTTGCCACCGCCGTGCGCGATGCAGAGTCCTCCAGTCTTTGCGCTGCTCTTACAATCCTCAACACTGCAGCGCTTCCCACCGCCGTGTGCGCGACAGAGATCGCCGCTCACAGCGCTGCTCTTACAGTTGGGCACTTGGCACCGGTGGCCGCCGCCGTGTGCGATGCAAAAGCCGCCTTTCTTGGCGCTTGAGCTGCAGCCTCGCATCTGGCAGCGGCCACCACCGCCGTGGACGTAGCACAGCCCTCGACTCTGCGCACTGCTCATGCAATCTGGGATCTTGCATCTGCGTCCACCTCCATGAGCGCGACAGAGACCTCCAGAGGCCACGTGC
This sequence comes from Globisporangium iwayamae, assembly GCA_023336215.1. Classification (NCBI taxonomy): domain Eukaryota; phylum Oomycota; class Peronosporomycetes; order Pythiales; family Pythiaceae; genus Globisporangium; species Globisporangium iwayamae. The sequence continues at coordinate 14,422 of JAADWP010000323.1, forward strand.
TTGGTGCAGCTCGGGTGCTTGCACTTACGACCACCGCCGTGCTGGACGCACAGATTTCGACTCACCGCGCTACTCGGGCAGTTTAGCTCGTTGCAGCGCCGTCCGCCGCCGTGCGCAACGCACCTCCCGCCCGAGACGACGTGCTTTCGACAGCCAGGCTCTTGGCAGCGCGTGCCGCCGCCGTGCATGGGGCAGAGGCCTCGACTGCGAGCGCCATGTTCGCATCCAGGCTCGCTGCATTTCTTGCCGCCGCCGTGGGCGAGACAGAAACCTCCGGCCATAGCGCTACTCTCGCATGAGGCGACCTGACAGCGTCGCCCTCCACCATGTGTGATGCAGAGCCCACCGGTCTTCGCTCGTCGCATACAGCTCTCGCCTGAGCAGCGCTGAGCGTCCAAAGTGTGGAAACTGCTCTCGGACGAGCCCATGTCCTCCTCCGCATCGTCAGAGTCTTCTTCAAGTTCGTCATCTTGCGAGTCGTAGCTGTGGTCGCTGTCAAACTCGAACTCGTCATCGTCGCCCATGTCGTCCTCGGTCGTGGACTCGCTCCGACGGACGCGCTTGGTGGCGCTGTGGGGATGGATCAGCGAGTTGCTCGGGAGGCTCTGGAGCTCCGAGAGGTTAGTGCTAACGTCGTGTGCAGTGGCACCCTGGAGACTGAGTGGTGGCTTGGCCTTGGACTGCATTGTCTCTTGTCTGCTTGTGTGTAGCTCTTCAAGTTGCCGTGTGTCGGTTCTTGTGTAGCTTTTCGCTTCTTGTTACTTTGTTTTCTCCTGTCGCTTGTCGCTTGAGCTCTTGGGCGCCGATTCGCAAATGTCGTCGTCGTCGTGCAAGGCGCAAAGCGGGCAACACAAGGGAAGCGAGCCGAAAGAAATGCACTTGCTACACGTCTAGTAGAGTAGTGCGCGCGCAAGTCGAATTGCGTGGCGAGCGTGAGTGAAAGAGTGAGCGAACAGGCGCGAGCATCGCAGCCTCGCAAGCCCGCCAACAAACAACAAGCAAACAAGGACAGCAACAGACAAGCAAGAGGGGTTGTTGGTTGTGTTGTTTTTGCTTGCTTTCTAATCTCTGGAAGGCTTGCGCCCCCGAGAGAAGGCGCAAAAACGGCGGAAAGAGACGCCGCGTGACCCAGAAAGCAGGGCATTTTGGCTCGGGACGCGGCGCTTTGCCAAGAGAAAAGGGGGCGGAATAACGATCGCGTCGCAGGGCAATTCGATGGGAGGAGAAGGGTTGTGATCGCCTGGTCCCTGGCTGATAGACACACAATAGAGCAAGTAAGCCAACAAATTAGTGTGCGCAAGTGCAAGCAAGTGACAGGTTTCAACACGTGCTTCTTGTTAGCTAGCTTTGCTAGCGTCCCTGTCTCGCTTGCGTGGGAACAAATTTGCAAATGCGCGCAAGCCTTTAGGCATTCATTCATTCATTCATTCATGGGCGATTGAGTTCACCCAGTTGTTTGACGGCTTGCTCGTTTTGTTGAGGCTTTGTTTGTTTTTGTCGTGTGCCCCACCCCCTAGTTGACAAGCAACAAGTGGTCGCGAGTGTTCAGAATCTGTTGTTCTGAGCTGGTGGCGGATTCGGGCGGCGGCTAAGAATAGCTTTCTTCGATTTCGCAGACGACCGCTGGCTGTCGGTTGTGGGTTGCTTGCTGTTTGTTGTTCCGACACTTGATAGGCAACCACGTGGCCATTCAGCAACCCTTGTGACGCGCTTGCTGTGCCGCCTGCGATCCTTCCTTCAATGTGTCCCGCTGCAGTTTCGCAGCCAACAGCAACAGACGCATCAGCAGCAGCAGTGCGCCCATTGCGACCACCGCGATGAGATGAAGCCAACCATAAAGCAGTAGCAGCCAAGAGGTGCGAGTGGTATGGTGGCTGTGTATTTATGCACTGTCTATTCGCCCTACCCTCCTCCTATTCGTGCGCCTTGTCGATCTTGATCTCGAGCATCACAACGCTCTTGCGGTTCTGGCGCTCGAAGAAGTTGGGCACCACGAGCTCGTACATGCGCACGCCGCTAGCCGCTGAAGCGTTGTTGTCATTGTCGTTGCCATTGTCGAAGAACTGGCCGAGCGAGATGGTCGTCGAGCCGATGAGATCGTCCTTGGTGAAGCGATCGTGGTCGAATACCTGCACGTCGAGCACGGCGAAGTTCGGGTCGTCCGTGAGGAACCAGAATTTGGGGGTCGGCTCCCAGACCGGGTTCAGGTTCGCACTCACCACGGGACTCTTGCGCGAGTGCTCGCCCAGCGTGAAGACCACGTATGGGTCGCTCTTGCCGTTCAGGTCGGCCGCCGCGAGGTCCGCGGCCTTGTGCAGTGTCACTTCCACATTGTACGACATGTTGTTTGCTTGGTTGTTGTTATTGCTACTTGCTTGCTTGTTGCTGCTGCTTGTGCGCTTGCTTGCGAGTTGTCGAGTGATCTGTTTGCTGTGGTTCTTGCGCCTGGGCGAATGTGCTTGAGTTCTTGACGGATCCGTCTGTGCGTGTGCAATTGCATGAGGATCGCGAAAGTTGAACCGAATACCTGCGCTGAACACACAAACTGTGTCGTCACCTATTTTTCGAATTGTGTGCGGAACTCTGCTACTCCAATTCCAGATACTGTCTAAGTGTGGTAGCATGTAAAACAGGACTGGAATTTAGAAGTGAGTGATCATACTTCGCTCAAGATTAATAGCTTCTGATATTCCAATGACAAACAGGTCGCCTGAGATTTTTTGAAAGGCAAGTATGGACACTTTCCGTTTCGCGTTGGCTGGATATGCGTGATGTGTGGCTGCATGTGCGTGTGGCGTGCGTGCGTGCGTTTTCGTACTACAATATCGGTGGGTACACAAATGTGTTTGAACATGGCAAAGGCAAATTCGCTTGCAGCGTCAACCCAAAATGCTTTCGGAGCTCATCTTAAATGCAAACTGTGTCGGGCGCCGGCGGTCTGATTCTAAAAATCAGGCTTGCATCATTTCGTTTCTTCTTCATGTGAAAGTGATCACAAAGTGATGACCGGCTGTGTCGCAGCAAGATCCCCGCAAGGGAGCCTCGCGCAGCGCCATCCATTTGTGTGCAAAGCTCTCTCACACACCGCGCGACCACCACCACAACCACTTGCTTGCCATTGCTTGCCATCGTTTGCCACCACTAGCTCGCAATCAGGCGTTATTTTTCTCAGCCTGCTGCCTGTTTGTTTCTCGAGCCAATTACTCATCGACCGTGGAGGGTACGCTCCACCCAAAACAGCTGCCCGGCGCGGCGGAAGAGCGCCTTGCCCGACTTGCACTCCATACTCAATTGAAGTAACAAACTAACAAGCAGGAAACAAACAAGAAGCACAAACATAGCAGCAGGCACACGCTGGCCCCATTCCACAACTCGCCGCGACGAGAGCAGACGCAAACATACCTACATTAGCAAGACCCGTGCAGCAAGCAACACAAGCAAGCATGTTGTACAACCTCGAGGTGACGCTCGTGAAGGCGCAGGACCTGGCGGCGAGCGACTTTGGCTTCATGGGCTTCGGCGGCAAGAGTGACCCATACGTGACGTTCAAGGTGGACAAGGCGGTTGAGAAGAGCACGACGGTGGCGTCGTCGCTCGACCCCGTCTGGTCGCCGTACGAGGTCTTCCGCTTCACCGTAGAGCGCCCGAAGGAGAAGTGCCTCGACATCAAGGTGTTCGACCGCGACCGCTTCAACCAGGACGACCTGCTCGGCACGGCCTACATCGCGCTCGCGCCGTTCCTCGATAACAAGCTGCCCGAGGTGCTCGCGTACACGCTCGAGGTGCCCGCCGAGTTCAAAAAGCAACACCGCAAGAGCGTCGTGTTCCTCGAGATCGAGCTCACCAAGTCCAGCGAGCGCGTGCAGAAGACGCTCGAGCTCTGGGAGAACCAGCGCTACCACATCATCAAGAAGTGGACCTACGACACGTTTGTCAATGGTTCGACCGAGCGCCGGCGCTGGAGCTCTGTCGAGAACAACAACGTCTCCGCCGACTCGTTTGAGCAGGTTGCACCCACGTGCCCGCCGCATTTGCAGGCCGACGGCTGGACGCTCGACGTGTCGCAGGGCGACAGTGGCGGCTGGGTCTACGCCACCACGTTCGCGGGACCTTGGGAGCGGGACGCATACACGCTCGCGGCCGTGCGGCGGCGCAAGTGGATCAATCACTGCGCGCTGCCGGACAGCAGTAGCAACCAGCACGGCCACAACTAAGTTATTGGACGTGTGCGACGGCCAGACGGACGCCACCCATACGCACACGTCGCAGAAGCTACATAGTTTGCAAGGGCCTCAACTGTCGGCAGAAAGAGCGCTTGTGTTGCGAGCCGTGCGCCATTGCCCACAAAAGTGAGCGAGACACGACGGACGGACGCCAAACGCCCTGTTAGGAGAAAGCTTGAAGGAAGACGCTGACCAAGCCAGTCCGTTGAGCGCGTATATGTCGCACACGAGAGAGCGTTGACGAGAGAGAACGTGTTGTACCATAGTGAGTGAACATCTATAAACCGAGTTTAGCCACAGCTGAGCGAGTGTGCCATTGATTGCCAGCCAGTCAGCCAGCCGTGAGAAAGAAACTGCGCTGTGTTGTGTGCGTGGGAGTCTTAATGAATGAAGAGAACCGTCATGTGCTTCTTGCGTGACACCATCGGCGACTGACAGCTCTTTCTTTAGTTGGGAGAAGGGGCGCTGTGGAATAGCGACCTCTCCCTGATCTGCTTGCTGAATGCTGAATGCTGAATGAGCGCTCTCGAGTGGGTCCATTGCCGCCTTGTGAGACGCAGACATGACTACACGCTCATTTGCTTCCCTCACGTCGCTTCAACCCACACGCGTGTTGGGAGTCTGTGGATGAGCAATGTGGCAGCTCTTCATTATATAACTAAGTGATTTATGCAAGAAGAAGGAAATCAAGTGATTGTTGATGTATCGAATTTGTTTTCTTCGTGTCTCGATAGTGAGTCAGCTATGCAGTTTACGAGAACACGTTTCCAAGCATGAGAGAAAATAAATTAGCGCACGGACCTCACTTGGAAGGGAAACCACCCGCGCAAATCATAACTTTCAGCCAATCGCAAGCAATCAAAACATCTTTTCCGCCAATCAAGGCGCATTTTACCCACTCGTGTTATTTTTTCCCCCAATGCTGTTGTGATAGCAGATCGCCAAAAGCAATCGGTAACGACACCAGGACAAGGCCAGGTGCGTACGCGCATCGCTCTCCGCGTTCCACCGCCAGTCCATTTGCGTGCTCTCCTGTGCGTCCAACTTGTGCATCTTCACGCTCCCCGCACGCAGCAGCTCTCGCGCTCCTCATTGAGACCGCACTCGTCGCGTAGCTCTTCGTGGAACGCGTACAACATCCCTCCGCTTCCTTTTTTTACCAGCAGCAACTGTACACGTGCGATACAAGACGATGTTCTCCCTGCAGGTGACGCTCGTGCGGGCGCAGGACCTACCTGCGAGCGACTTTGGCTTCATGGGCTTCGGCGGCAAGAGCGACCCGTACGTCGTGCTCAAGGTCGGCCGCAACGCGCAGAAGAGCACGACGATCTCGTCGTCGCTCAATCCACGGTGGACGCCGCCCGAGGTCTTCCACTTCCAAATTGACAAGCCCATGGAGAAGTGCCTCGAGATTCAGGTCATGGACTTCGATCGCCTGAACAAAGACGACCTGCTGGGCACGGCCAACATCGCACTCGCGCCGTTCCTCGAGACGCGCCACTCAGAGCTGCTGTCCTACGACCTGGAAGTCGCGGCCGAGTTCGACAAGCAGCACCGCAAGAGCGTCATCTTCCTCGACATCAAGCTCATGTCCACCGACCGCGTGGACAAGGTGCTCGAGCTCTGGGAGAACCAGCGATACCACATCGTGAAGAAATGGACGGCGGACACGGTGATCAATGGCGAGCGCAGGCGCTGGAGCGCCGTGAACGACGCCAACGTCTCATCCGACGCGTTCGAAGAGGTAGCACCCAAGTGCCCACCACATCTGGAGGCCGAGGGTTGGACGCTCGACGTGTCGCAGGGTGACGACAGTGGCTGGATCTACGCGCCGACGTTCTCTGGCCCGTGGCAGAAGAGCGCGTTCACACTGGCGATGGTGCGCCGCCGCAAGTGGATCAACAAGTGCAGCTTGCCCAAGGATGCAAGCCACTAGGCCACTGCATCTGCGCACTGTGTACACGAGCGGAACAAGGCAGCAATTATGATCGTTAGTATTCATTTTCATCTTGCGCTGTTGCTTGTTCGTCTTATCGCGTTCTACTTCTCAACACGAGCAGCTCAAAAGGATGGGGGGACAGGTACTTTCTTGCTCTTCTCTCTATGGTCTCCCAGCTTGTTTCTCTCTCTCTACGCAAACGCCTTGCTCCACATCTTCTTCTCCTTGTCCAGCTGGCGCTTCTGGATGAGCTTGAGGCGTTCGTCGAGCTTGAGGATCACCTTGTCCTCGGGCGAGACCTTGAGCGCCGCCTTGACGTCCTCGGCCGCCAGCTCATAGCTCTTCTCCTTCTCGTAGGCGAGCGCGCGGCGGTAGAGTGCCTTGGCATTCACTGGGTCGAGGTGTAGCGCGTCCTTGCAGTTCGCGATCGCCTTGCCCCAGGCCTCAAGCTTCAGGTAGCATTGCGCCAGGTTCAGGTACAGGCTGAGCTTGAGTTTGTTCACTTCTTCGAGGTCACTGTCGTTCAGGTCAAAGAACTTGGACGCGTGGCTTAGCGCCTTCACGTACCGCATGGCCGCATGCTGGTAGTTACCGTCGCGGAAGAGCTCGTTTCCCTCCTCCTTGTTCTTCGTCACGAGACGCATGCGCTCGGGCTTCTTAAGCTTGCGCGTGTCGTGGTCCTCATCCCCTCCGTCAGCAGCACGCTCGGCCTCAGCCTTCTTCGACTCTTCCTCAAGATGCGCCTCGAAGGCCTTCTCGTCGGTGTCCACGGCTTCAAAGTACGCGCTGCAGACCGCGCGGATCTGCGTCTCAATCTCCTGGCGCTTGGTCTGAATGCCTACCAGCGTCGCAAACTCGGATTCTTCCGAGTAGATCCAGTCCTCGGCCGCGTCCAGCAGCGGAGTCAGCTGCGACGCGTCGATCTTCGCGCCGTGCTTCTCGCTCGCCTTGGAGCGCATCTCGTACACAAAAGCCTCGATTGCGTTGCGTTCGTTCGCGATGGCCGCAAGCTCAACGTCGCGCGCACGCATCTGCTGCTCATGCGCAATGAACTCGTCAAGCTGCTTCTGTTGAACGTCAGTCAATTGGAGCTCTGAGGCTTCAGTGGCGATCAAGTCGGTCGAGAACGCCGCACCCACAGCGATCGCAGATGTCGAGTCGAGCATGCGGCCCAGCAGCGAAGCGCCAGTATGCAGGTCCGTGCCGAACGCCTTGAGGATCGCCGTCTGCACGAACGGGATACGGGTACCGCCGCCGACAATTTCCACCGAAGCAATCGCTTCAGGATCGACTTGAGCTTGCGCCAGCGCAGAGCTCACCAATTGCGTCACGCGCTCGCTCTCGGCGGCGCAAAGCTGCTCGAAGAGGTCGCGCGAGATCTTGATCGAGATGTCGCGGTCCTGCGCAATGTTCTCGACTGTTACGGCCGCTTCGCCGATGGTCGAGAGCAGCTTCTTGAGCTTCTCGCAGGCCAGAAAGAGCCGCTTGCCCTCTTTCGTGGGTAGAGACACACTCAGCTGATGCTTCTCGAGCACTTCCTTCTGGAAGTGGTAGAAGAGTTGGCGGTCCAGGCTCTGTTGTAATGGACAATTGAATACGAAGCCAAGCTGTTAATCTCAAGTCCACACTCAAGGTGTTAGTAGTAGACAGCGAGCACATACATCGGCACCAAGAGACAAGTCGCTCTCACTAGCGAGCACGCTCTCACCATCACCTACACCACCACAACACGAGATAACACGCACACTTAGCGATATGAACCACATCGAGCAAGCCGAGTCAAGCGGTAAGGCACTAGGTACGCACGCGTGAGCTTGACGACGGACACGCTGGTGGTCGCGTGGCCAATATCCACGATCGCAATGTGCTTGGACACTTCAGTGGTGTCCTCAGCGCTCTTAGGGGTCTCGAGAGGGTGCTTGCGAATGAAACAGCGAGCCAGAGCTGTCGTCATAACACACACAAACGCGTTTTCCTTTAGAACAGCTGCATACGTCTCATAGTCCTACGACAGTTGATTTACCTGCGTCGCGACTGATGATCGAGATGCGCGGGATGCCGGCGATCTTGGCCGTGAGCGTGAGCGCCGACTTCTCGCTCTCGGTCCACGCGGACGGCGCCGCGACGATCACATGGATGGCCTCGTCGGTGCCCGCGCGCTTCTGCATCTGCTCCGCCAGCTTGCCAAAGAGCATACCCGTGAGCTGCTCGAGCGAGAACTGTTTGGTCTCGCCTAGGTAGTCCACCTGCGCGACCACTTGGCCGTCGATGGCCGCCTCCGCGAACGTGACGCGCTGACCGGGGAGCTGGCTCGTGATCGCCTGCACCTGCGCAAAGCTCTTGCCCAGCAGCAGATTGAGGCAGTCGACCGTGTTGCGCGGGTTCGTGCTAGACGAGAGCACAGCGGCCTCGCCGATGAGGCGCTCGTCGCCCTTGAACGACACGAGCGTCGCCGTGGTCATCGAGCCGAGTTCATTGAGCACCACGTCACCGGAGCTCTCGGCGACCACCGAGCGTTGCGTGCCCTATAAAGAGGCACGTGTGTTAATTAGCACGAACTACATGCATAACATGAGAGGAAGAAGACGCCGTCGTCACGTACAAAGTCGACGCCGAACACGCGCGTCGGCGTGGATGAAGGTGTGGTTGCTGCCATTATAGATCCGATCGAGTGTGATGAGGGACGAGCGCGTTTGTGGTGTGTGCAATCGAACCGCACATATCGAAGAAGGTTCCAAAATGGATTCCCATTTTAATCTCATCTTTCAGACTATTTGTTGCTTCTTGACCACCGAGCCAACCCGTAATGTTCGAAGCTGATCAACTGGAATTCTCTCATTTGACTTGCCATTTGTATGGCAGCGGGTTGGACTGGGAATTCGAGCCCACAGACAATCACCGCTGTTACATACGAACATGACCGCAAATGGTCTGTACCGCAGGTAGAGACGTGACCTTGCAGGTAATGACGAGTGAGCCATCTGGATGCTACCGTGTGTGGCCGTTGGCAGCCCGCACCCGCGCGTCTTCTTTGCTATTTGGTATACGATATTTAGTGATGGAGCGACTAATCTGGGAAGCGGCTGGGTGCATGTAGCAGCTCAATTAGCATGAAGACGCTGCTTCCGCCGAAATTCTACGACCGACGATGTAGAAGTTGCGCAGCTGGGTAGATCTGACTTTCTTCATTTGGTCCAATGCGGTGTCATTAATAAAACATCATGAAAATAATGAAACTGCTTGCGTTTGTCGCTCGCTTGGAGAGACTGGAATATAACATACAAACGATAGCGACAAGTATGTATTTATTTCATTTGATGGTCACTACAGGAGCATTTCATACAGAGAACGTATCCTCTTTTGGCATTTATGGCTCTGAACTCGTAGTGCCTCGTGGTGACTAGAAACGAGAGCCTGTCTGACCTGTCCGTCGTGCTGCCGCCACACCTTTAGGCCAGCAGGCAGTTCGGGTATGACTGGGAATGCGACCAGCTGGTGACCGCCTCCCAGCGGTGTGTCGCACAACCAAATCAGTTGGGCTGTTTGTTCGCGATCCGCCCTCCGAAGCGCAGACAGCAAGCACAGGAGCTCACTTGCGCTTTTGCTCGATTGCGAACGAACGTCCGAGCCAACTAAAGCACATTAGAAGGCAGCATGTCGCCCAGCAAGCGTTCCCTCCTGCAGCTCCTGCTGGCCGCCGTCGTGGTTATCTGTAGCTCCGTAGGGCCTCTCAGTGCAGCGAACGTAATCGAAGCGTTCGCGGAAAGCGGCAGTAGAGGCTCCATCGTGGGCCAGGTCGTCGCGCCGCAGGTTGGAGACATTACGACAGCGTCATTCACAACCACGACAACAACAACAATAGTCAAGACAAACGTGCGAAGTGGATCGACGGCTGCTGATGCAGCAAGTGGCTCGGTGCTCCCCGGCGGAAACGGCTTTGGGCAAGTGTCGTACAACAAGGACGCATCCGAGGCACGTAGCGGGAGCTCAAGTAACAGCGCTACGGCGCCCGTTGAGACACAAGCCGAGTACCGCGCACGCATCCGCAAGGCTGAAAAGGAGGCCGTGGCCAAGAACCCGTACTTGCGGATGCAGAACCTCGTCTCCTTTTGAGCGAGTATGGGCGACACTCGCATGATAGACAGCACCCGTATTTATTAACAGCGCTGGACATTGGCGCCGAATTTATCAGAATTACCGAATCCCCTTCGTCATTTGCAATTATTTTGAGCGTTTGTGTAGAGAAGCTCGTAAATGTACGATGTATACTAGGAGATCACAATGGCATGCTGTGATTAAAGCAACAACGGCAAGATCACTGCAACCAGGACGCATCAAACGCAAAAATGGGGTTCAACGTGGAGCTCCAAGGCGACGGCGTGCGCACACTGCGGGCGTTCATCACAGAGCAACAACACAAACTCACGAAGGACGAGCTGAGTGCTCTGGGCGACAACAGCGCTGCGCTCACCGCCGTGCAGCTCCGCCATGCGACGTCATTACTGCTGCGGCTACGCAGCAAAGATCCTACGACGCCAGCCATCTCGGCGTTCTTCAAATCGGGCAGCGGCGTGCGCGTGAATGCGGTCCCCGACCAAGACGAAGACCAGCTGGTCGCTGCGTCAAAAGAGCACATTGCTTATATGGCGAGGCGTAGGAAGAAGCTGCTGCGTCTGGACGAAGAGATGCGCTACGGCCGCCTCGTGCGCAACGTCAAGAGCAAATCGAGCGCCGCCGAGCTCGAGCAATACCAGAAGTCCGCGCGCCAGCACTTGTCCATCGGCGCCAACATGATCGCTGCGCGCGTCACTGCTTTCGTCGCCATGTACATCCTCGCGCGCACGCTCACCGACAATGAGACGACGGTACAGTTCCCATTCTCAGCGTTTGGCTGAGTGTGCGTGCCGTATCTAACAGTTGACGCGTGATGAAAATATTGGTATTTGATGTGGTACATGTAGAGAATCATTGTGGGGCTATGCGGCGCGATCGTCATGATGGTGATCGAGATGGTTCTGTTCATCGCCCGCGCGTCCAAGTATGAGGCCATCGAGCGCGAGCAGAAGCGCCAACGACCCGGGGTCTTCCAGTGATGATCACCAGAGACGAAACGAGAAGATTTGCTCGCGTAGACACAGTAAAGAAATCGTTTCAAGTAAACTTGAATTGAATATGGTATTGTGACTGCTACTTGGAGCATCTCAGCTTGTCTTCCATTGCCCTTGTGGCGGCTCAGGCCCTGCTCAGACGAGATGAAGCACGATCACAAGCCACAATAGCCCAACAATCCCCCAGGGTGGCCGAGACCCCACCGACGGTGCGTCATTCAGGATGAACGGGTAGAAGACGTCGTTGGGGATCGAGAACCAGATGGGCGGCGCCGGCGGGATCAGCTGCTCTAGCTCCCTGGGCTTCACGAATACGAAGCTAACCGTGGTGTGCAGCAAGAAGCTCTGCTTCTTTGTCGCCTGGCCTGATTTCCAGAAGCGCCACATCTCCTTCGAGTGAGTCGCGCGTGCCGCGACGATCTTGTGCTGCGGACTGCGTGCAGCTCCAACGCCCGCGATGAGGAACTCAAAGTGCACACCTGTAATCAGATCTGAGCATGAGAGCTCGATATTTCCTGGCTCAGTAGCGTCACTGAAGCGCGTGCTGCTCTTCACGGGCGGGTCATAGTCGAGCACGAGCCACTCGCTGCTACTTAAGAACGGGTCCGAGTTGCCGAAAGTCGCCACATGCGTGAAATTGACCTTGAGAGAGGGGAGTAGCGCCTCAGAGCTTGTGCAAAGGGCTTCAAACTGGGTTGCTGACAGCGCAAGCGAGCAGGACGTCTGCGAGTCCTCGCCAAAGCTGATCGTCTGTGGGGTAAGCGCACTAGATTTGCCCAGACAGTCGCCCAGACCGGGAACCTGGAGCCCTCCAGCCATTTCAGAGATTACGTGAATTCCTTTCGTAGATGCTGTGCTCTCACTATTGGTCGTGAGAATGCCGACGCGCACAGGGAAGTGCAGCAAGTAGCCTGGGTTTCCAGATCGCTGGTACGTCTGTAGGTTCCCGTTCGCGAGTGAGATGACGTCGCTACTGAGCGCTGCCTGACTCTGGAAACTGACGCTGAATGTCTGCGCCACATCCACAGGAGCCGTGAGTGTAGCATTACCATTTGCTGTTGCTGTGGTGCTCGTGAGGTTCCCAATGGTACCGTGTGCCGCGATGCGTTCCAAGTGGCCCTGACTGTCGTGGAACACGACGTAGTCGAGACGGAGAAGCGCGCCTCGACAGACAACGCCCATGTTGCTGGTATCCTTCAGGAGCTCTGGACTGAAGATGTACGACGGATATGGCTTCTGGATGGCCGTTAAAGCTCCTGTCGTATAGTCGAACTCCTTGATCTCTATTTCAACAGTGAGTAGCTCCGTCTGGCTTCCGGAAGAAGAAGACGTCACATTGGGCCACTTGGCTACGAGGTGCACGAAGGGCGCGACGCTGAGAAACCCAGCTGTATCTGCACATAGACTCTCCAGCTGCACGGCCTTTCGTACACACGTGATCGGCTCTTGGGCGAACTCGAAGCGAATAATGTTAAGCTCCCAGCACTCGTTCGAGCCGATCGCGGCGCCAAATCCTGAGAGCACGGGCAAGTGGATCACTGACTGGTTGGCTGACGGTGATGTGAAGATCCGGATCGCATCGCCTGGTGCGTACGCTGTCTTGGATGCTGGGGTTACTGATGCTGCAACTGCGAGCAGATCTGTACTGCTCTGCTCTTCTGTGATGGAATTGGCGAACGAGTACACCTTGGGGTTTTTGAGGAACGCGCTCGCCACCGTCATCTGCTCTTCTGGCGCTGCTGCAAAATACTCACCTACGACTTCGTTGTTGTCCAGAGCGACACAAAGCACGGACTCAGCCACGAGCGCATTCACGGCACCATTCTTCTTGCCAAGAGTCAGGTCGGTGGCGCAATATTCGATGGATGGAGCTGTGGTGGCGCTGTCTGCGTTGCACAGACCCTGTACTCTTGTTGCCGCGAGCTGC
>JAADWP010000324.1:0-27478 GCA_023336215.1 Globisporangium iwayamae
AGAGAGAGAGAGAGAGAGAGAGAGAGAGAGAGAGAGAGAGAGAGAGAGGCAAGCAGGAAATGAGAACAATACGATGGCTCGCGCATGAAGCTCCTCGTCATTAGGGGATATCTATATTTTGGAAAAAGAAGCGGGAAATTCAAACGCCAAGTGTATCAGCTAGAACAGTGCAATGTTTGTGGTGGAAAAACGCTCAACCCGCTGTCGTCGATAAGAAACATAGGACTGAATTCGCTCGGGGACTGGGGTTGACATCTCAGCCTCGCGCTCGTCCATTGATCTCTTCTGGTTAAAGAAGCCGACTGAGTCAGTCGCTGAGTACGAGACAGGTGCTGTGTCTGTTGGATCTGGACTGGGACCTGTGTCTGGAATAGAATTGGAACTGAGCTCTGGGTCCGAAACAGGATCTGAACCAGGCTCTGGAACGTCATCGGGGTCTCAGGTGTCTCCATCTGGAGCGCTTGTTCGTAGCTGCGCCGCAGTGTCGACTGCGATACTTCGTGCATGGCTGCACACCGGTCCATCGTCCATTTCGGCTGCTCTGAATGAAGCTTTGATAGCAGAACAGTAGATCTCACGATATTGCTCGTAACTTTCCGTTTCTTTCGACTCGACTGCTCTTCGGCTGGACTTGATGCCGTGGACTCTGCTGATGCACAAGCGGGGGTGTTGATTAGTAGGTCCACGGTCTCTTCATTCTCGGAGATGCGTGTCACGAGGGCAGCTCTGCCGGACGTTGTGGCTATGTATCTATGTGAGAAACGCTAAAATGTGCAAAAGATACAATACGTTAAAACACGATAGCTGTTTTTTATACGTTACATAAAATATGTAAAAAGTGATGTGATTTAAGGCTTGATTGATTTATGTCAATATAGCACAGTATACCATTTTTAAACTACGTAAATATAATTTTGTAATACATAAAACGAAGTAGATGCGTAAAACACCTTACAATTACAATATGGTATGTCCCTTGTGGGCGAACTATTCTGCAATGTAGTTTGAGCTATTGTTCTCTATTTCTACAGATATTTTCTGTGGAGATAAGATTTATACACTCTGTGCTCCCCCACAGTTCTCTCGTACAAAAGTCAAGTGAAACAAGTGGACGTGCCGAATTCCCTTGTTTTCTCCATTCGCTCGGGTTTGTTTCCTCTCACGACTGCTTGTTCTTGGTATCCTTGGTCTTTCCTTTTCGCCGCAAATACGACCCCAATAATATGGTGCTCGAACCAGATACGAATGCGAATGACGGCGCGTCGACGCCTTCATTGTCGCCAGAGCTAGCGGAGGCGCTGCGCGTAGCGGATGCTTCCTCGTCAGGCGACACGAAGCGCAAGAACCGCGTCTTCGACTTCAACCTGGCTCATGCGCGCAAGTTCGGACTCGCGGTGGCGGACACGGACGCCGCCACGGGCACGGTGCTCGCGGCCGTGTGCCTCTTCTGCAAGCACTTTGGGCGCGAGCAGAAGGCGCACACGAAGCGCAAGGCCACGGCGAACCTCAAGTACTTCAAGCACTCCTTCCGCACGGATCAGTACGTGCAGCACCTGGCTTCGCAGCACCCGAGCAACTGGACGCGGTACCAGGCCGCCTCCGAGCCCGAGAAGCGCGCGTTTTTTCCCATCGAGTCGAGCGACACAACCAGCACCGGCAGTAGCACCACCACCAGCGATTTATATAACAGCCGCAGTATCGCCGGTGCTGGTGCTGTTGCGGCTAGCGAGCTTCCGGAAGCGAAGGCTTTCACCAAGAAGAGAGTCAAACTCGCGACTGCGAGCAGCTCCGGAGCGCGAGCCCAAGCAATAGCACCAATCCAACCAGCACCGCTAGTACCGACTCCAGTAGTGACGACTGTAGCACCAATACTACCACCGGTGCCGGTGCAAGATGAGCGCTCGCTTGAGCTCGAAGTGAAGAAGGCGATCGTCGATGCTGTGTGCGGGAGGTCGCTCTGGCGTCCGCAGCAAGGGCTTGTCAGCTGCGAACTCGTCAACCTTCAGCCCAGCGCGACTGCCGGAGCTCCTGAACAAGACGAAGAAAGCCAAGTGTATCGCGTGGCAGTGCGCCAGCGTCTGCAGCTGGACCTTGCAGTGGACTACATGGCCGCGGGGCTGACGTCCCGCCAGATCGCACAGACACTCGGTGCCGCCGTGAAGCGCTCGGTGCTAGATCCATCATTGTCTATCACTGAATACGAAGTCGTGGACCTCGTGCGACTGAGCACAGCCGTGAGTCTCAACGCGATCTCCAAGCTGCTCGAGAAGAGCTGGTCATTCTCTGTGGGACTGCACACTGTGACGCTCACTCCAGCCGAGCGCTCATTCCTGGACATCCGTGTGCGTGTCTACGCAGGCGGCCAAGTACACGACCTGCACCTGTTGTCGATCCCGTTTGCTGAAGCCTCGACCGCTGTTACTGCTGTATCAATATACCAGATATTCGAGAAAGCCATGAACGCTGTGTTCCCGTCCTGGCGTGGCTACCTGATCGGCCTGAGCTCAGATGGCGAGACACAGACGAACGACCGCGTGTCGGAGTTCATGACGCGCATCCAGCAGGAGGCGTTTAACCCCGTGTACCGCACCTGGTGCGGCAGCAGCCAGCTCGACGTCACGATGAAGCACTTTTACCGCTCGCTGCTCGGTGGTTCCTTTATGGTCACGTTCCGAGCTCTTACGGGCTACATTCGCAGCCACGAGAGCCTCACATTGGACATGGGCCAGGCGCCGAGCTCGGTGAACTCAAACTCGTACCTGGCGATGGGTAAAGACACCCAGTGGATCACGGACAAGCGCGTGCGGCTGCGCAAGCACCTGGATGAGGAGAAGCCCGCAGCGGCGCCCGGGGACGCCTGGTGGCTCGCGTTCTTCGTGGTCAACTGGGTCGCGGGGCGCGCGAATGAGGCATTCAAGAAGCTCCAGAACAGACACCTTGCGGCCGTGCAACAGACGGCTGTGCTCTCGGAGCTCGCTGCCGACCTGATCCAGAGCTTCCACGTGCAGGGTCCGTTCGCTGCGGACGCAAATAGTGCAAGCAACTCGGCGCCGGACGACCAGTTCGCGTACTCACGTGCGCGCCAGTACGCGATCTCCAAGACCAGTGTCTGCGAATTCGTGGGCGACCTGGGCGTCTTTGTGAACAACATCATTACGCGCGTGGACCCGCTCGCGCTCGACATTGTCGCCGAGAGCCTCGCCATGTGCCTTGCCAACCTGGTCGAGGCGCTTATGAACATGACGGACGAGTCCCAGCTCAGCGGTCGCACTACCGGCAGCGCAGCCGATCCGTTACCACCTGTGCTTCCACACGAACTCGCACCGCTCAGCGGTCGCGCATTCGCGGCGCTACTCGCACGCCACAGCGACCACTTGCGCGCATTCTTCAGCGAGGAAGAGATGGACGTGATCGATCAGGAGCATCAGGCGCTGCGCCGAGCGAGCACCAAGGAAAAGGCGCTCCTGGCTGCGCTGAGCGAGTGCGACGACGAGACGCCCTTCGAGCGCGCGTGGCAGCTCACGGGCGGAAGGTTCCACGCACTGCAGAATTTTGCTGGCGGGCTAGCGACCGTGTTTCCAACCAGTGATGGCAGTGTGAGCGTAATCAACAGCTCTTGTGCGCTTGCGGACTTACCGTGCAGTGACCGTGAGAGCGGCGTTGTCGAATCTGGACTCCCACTCGCGGACTTTGCGCTCGAAGGCACGCTGCACGCGCAGCAGTTCGCACAGCTGCAGACGCTCGTGAACGAGAGCAAGAGCATCGTGCTCTAAGGCAGCATAAGGGTGGCAAATGTGTGCATGTAGCCATGCTGTCGTATGAGCATAACTGTGTTGTCAATCACTTTTGCTTGAGATCCAAGTCTTTCGTGAATATTATGAGGTTGATGTGGGATGGGCGACGGCCCACCGAATGGTCGGTCGCTCATGGAAAGCATGCGACTCAAAGAGCCGCGATCTTTCATGGTGTAGACACAAGAAGTCACACGCGAGAGAAGAGAAAGAAAGAAACAGAATCCCACCAGCACCACAGCCAAACAAGCTTCAAGAGAGAGAAGAGCAGTATCAACAACAGAGAGCGAAAGCGAATGCAGTTCTTCTCGCAAGGCAAGGAAGACGTGGCGTCGCTGGCGCTGGCGTCGGCTATGCGCTCTGTCAAGATGTGCGAGCAGCACCTGAGCGCGCACGACAGCCGCGAGCATGAGGTATTGTGCGCCCTTTGCATGGCCTTTCGTATCGTCGCACTGTTTCGAACTGCTTGTGCGCTAATCAAATGGTGAATGCACCTGTCTCTAGCAATGGTGCGAGCAGGTCCTGAGCGAGCGCGTGGTCGCGAGCGTGGGCGACCCGGAGTCGCGCGGTAGCTACCTCAAGAAGCACACGACTTTCCTCGTGACGCTCGAGCCGCTGCAGAGCCGTGCGCGCCGGCGCTTCAGCGACTTTGAGTGGCTGCACAGCGTACTGCGTGCGCGCTATGTGGGCATGCTCGTGCCGTCGCTGCCGGGAAAGACGGTGACGCTCAAGAGCGACGCGGCGTTCATCCAAAGCCGCGTGCGCGGCCTGAGTCTCTTTCTTGAGTGCGTGATGCAGTCGCCGTACCTGCGCTCGGACGCCTCGGTCTCGAGCTTCCTCACTGCCGCGGACGAGAAGGAGTGGGAGGCGGCCAAGAAGGTGAGACGAAGCCTTGTGAGGATGCTGCTGAGGCAAGGTGCATATGAGCTCCTAACACAAGTGCATATGGTCGACAATGCGTGGCTTGCAGGAGACGGTGGTGATGGAGAATGCTGGCACGGGCCACTTGCGTTGGCTCATGCGCATTACGGCGGGGCCAGTGTCGAACAATTGCGATGAGTGCGTACTGTGTGTGTGCTTTTCAGTTATGCTGCAACGTGGTGCAGATTTTGGTACCCGCATGTCAATTTCCAAGATGCGCTTTAATGTGTGAAATAGGCAACTTGCTGCGTTCAAGAAGCAGCTCGACGTGCTCGAGCGAACGCTCGTGGACATCTCTGGGTGCACCAAGGTACAGATGAAGGCTGGTGAAATGGCTGATTGATCATCAGTATCGCTCTTGTTGACGTATTTGCTGTCCATGTCTGAGCAGCGCATGGCGGAAAAAAGCGCCGCGCTGTCGAAGGACGTGAGCACGCTGCACACGCACTTCAACGGCTGGAAGGCGAGTGAGGCCGTGGCGTCAGCTGACGACCCCCAGGACGCAGCATTCAGTGACCTGCTGGACAAGTCAAGTGCGTTGTCGCTTGCTGTGTGTTGCCTCCATTTCTTGAAACGGTATGATATTGATACCACTTGCGGGATCGTGTCCGTGTGTGATCATAGCGACCGCTGTGCTCGGATGGAGTCAGGTGATCCGCTTCGAGCCTGCGATTTACGAGTTACTGCTCCACGAAAGCGTCAAGTACCTGCTGCACCAAGTGAAGGACCTGAAGGAGCTACTCGCCGCACGCGAGCAAGCCTTACAAACAGCGAACGGCAGTCAGCAGAAAGGCGGCAATGTCATTGGAACCACCGGAGCTGCTCCACCATCAGCACCTGCCAATGGGAAAGCGTCGTCGTCGCAGTCTGCAGTGAGCAGCTCATTCTCAGCAGCGGCGTCGACTGCGTCCATGTTCGCGTCGCGCTTCATGCAGTCGGAGCAGACTGCGGAGGAGGT
This sequence comes from Globisporangium iwayamae, assembly GCA_023336215.1. Taxonomy (NCBI): domain Eukaryota; phylum Oomycota; class Peronosporomycetes; order Pythiales; family Pythiaceae; genus Globisporangium; species Globisporangium iwayamae. The sequence goes on from JAADWP010000324.1 coordinate 5,671, forward strand.
CGAAGGCCACAAAAAGCGCGCGCAGTTCCTCTGTGATCTGATCACCGGCGCGCTGCTAAGCGAGGAGATTGAACGATTCCGGTGCCGTGCTGTATTTGTAGTAGTACTGACTCAGCGTATATCATGAGCGATCGACTGACTGATCGATCTCTGGCCTTGCCGAGCACAGGAGGAGCAAGTTCACGGCGGTGAGCGAGCTCATGAGCCAGCTCGCGTGCGCCGAAGCCCAGCTCACCAAGCGGGTACGTCCGCTGTCAGTTTGTCGCCGTCAAACTGACAAGAGACTCGCTGCCACTAACCCGAGCTCGCTCAATTGCATGGTTGTTCTTTGCAGTCTGCGTCCATGTGGCGCGACTTCATGAAGACGACGACGTCCGACCCGAAGGTATGCACGCCATCACGTTGCTCTGAGCTAAACGCGAGTTGTAGCTCCTCGAACCGTGACTTTTATAATCGTTTGTGCATTGCGGTCATGCGCACATGCAGGCGCTCATGCAGAGCACCAAGCAGATCCTGGACAACGCGGCGACGCACGTCGATTGCACGTCGGCCGACGCGTTCTGACTGCGATGCGCTAATCGGCCGCCATTGGGACGCCATTGGGACGCCAAAGGGCGGGCAAGATGCTGCTATTCCAGAGCTCTATGATAATAAAAGTAAGCGATCGAGGATGTAGCTCACGTGTTGCGTGCAGCTACAAGCAGATCGACGTACAGGAACGAGTGGCAAAGAGTATTTGCCTGAGCTCTTCGCCCTGAAAAAGCGGTTGTCTCCTTCGCAAATGTCGCCAAAAATCCTCATCAATGAAAAATCACACACTAAGTTCGGAGCCCTCTTTTTGGAGCACAGCCCCTATTTAATAGCCTTCACAATATATATTGGTAAGTTTATCCTGTAATATTTAAAAAATATCTAACATAGGAGTAAAACTACAAGATACGTATCCTCCTTATATAACTTACGCAATATGAGAGGTATAGCGAAGGTCAGTTTGCCCACTTTTCAGCCTGATTTCAGCCAGCGTTCCCACAACAAAGCGATAGACAGAACGCGAGTGCGACGACGTGAACCCACGCCACTTCCACAAGAAGGTACGAAGGTCACACTGCCCCCTTCTTCTCCCACATGCCCATGCTGTAGGCGCGCGCTCGCTTGCTAACGCAGCTTGCTCTCTTGTCTTCTTCCATCTCTCATTAGCAACAAGAGCACCACCAGCAGCAGCTACACACAACAACAACAACAACAACAAGATGTCGCGCTTCCTCGCAGAACCCATTACGGAGAAGGAGTCGGCGTCGTACACGGCCGGCAACCTGAGCATTGGCCGCTCGACCATGCAGGGCTGGCGTGACTCCATGGAGGTGTGTCTATCTATCTATCCACATGCGTGTGTATGTGTCGTCACAATCGTGGCTCACACTATGTGCATTTCTATTTGTAGGATGTCGACATCGTGCAGATCCCGATGGACCCGTCGACGCCGGACACGTACTGCGTTGCCGTGTTTGACGGCCACGGCGGATCCGCCATCTCGCAGGCTGTGTAAGCATTTCTATTTTCACTACGAATCTGGATTGTGAGTATATATGCGTGTGTGTATGCTTACAAGATCTCCCTATTGATGCCACTGTGTGCAGTGCCAAGCGCATGGTCCCGTTCATCGTGGAGACCGAAGAATTCCAGGCCGACCGCAAGGTACAATGATATCTATCAAAGCGCGTGTACAGCTTCGGTATTAGTGTGTGTTAAACCACTTCTGTCTCGTTCCTCTGCAGTCCTCCGAGTCGCTGGCGGTGGCGCTCAGCAAGAGCTTCATCGGCGTCGACGAGGCGCTCAAGGTGGACCCCGAATTCGCGACTTCCTCGGACGAAGTGGGCTCCACGGGCCTCTTTGCGATCATCACGCCCACGGACATCATCTGCGGCAATGTGGGCGACTCTCGTTGCATCTTGAGCAACACCAAGTCGCAGGAGGTGATCCAGCTCTCGGTGGATCACAAGCCCGACCTCGAGTTCGAGAAGCAGCGCATCATGGCGGCCGGTGGCACTGTGTTCCGCGGCCGCGTGTGCGGCGGGGTGGCCGTCTCGCGCAGCTTCGGCGACCTCTGGTTCAAGCGCAACGCGGCGCTCAAGCCGCACCAGCAGCTCGTGACCGCCGAGCCTTGCGTGCGCGTGCACCGCCGCGACGCCTCGGACGAGTTCATGATCCTCTGCTGTGACGGTATCTTCGACGTCATGAGCAACGACCAGCTGCGCAAGTTCATCCGGAGCAAGCTCAAGTGTACGTTCGTGGATTTATATGTGGCTGAGTGGCTTCAGTACTAACGTTGTTGCTTTATCAATTTGTCGTGTGTACAGCTGGCGTGCGAAGCCCAAAGGACATCTGCGAGCAGCTTCTGGACGAGTGCCTCTCCAAGGGCAGTCGCGACAACATGAGCGCCGTGCTCGTGCTCTTCGCTTCAGGCGCGAGCGGCTCGGCTTCCACTCACAAGAAGTAAACCAACGAACGAGCGACAACAACACTTTCAACAGTACTTACTACCAGCTGAAGCGACGTCTTCCATACTCAGCAGCATCGTAGATCACCACCTCAAGCTCGAGATTCTATCATTTGGCGCGGCTCGGCATATTCGATGGAGAGCAGCGTCGTCGTGACTTGATTCGTCTCCAGTCAAACTAGCGATTGTGTGCTTGACGCCGTTGTTTGTTCTATATCTCACTTTTGAACTTGAACATGTGAGTGTGATGCTGAGGCTTGCTGTAAGTCTTCTATCAGACTGTGTAGCTGCTGCTGCTGGTGGTTATGGTATTCGCTTGGTTGACTTTGTATTCGTAGATCAGGCTGGACTCGAGCGCCTTCATGTGGCGCTCAGCTTCGCTCTCTCTCCCTTGACTCGGGATTGGATTCCCGCTCGCATTCGCAATAGAACAGATCTGCAGAAGAGTCGGGAATTTGGTGATCAGCAGCATGAGGATCGGGCGGTATGCTCCGGGGTTGGGCGCATCGAAGCAGATCGCCTTCTGCTTTGCGAGTCTGTAAGTCCGGACAACTTCGACATCCTCCAGCAGACTCCGCTCGAGGAGGAACCGGAGCGCACTCGCCGCATTGTGCTCCACACACATGACCGCAGCGTACCCAACGTAGCGAAGCGCACAGCAACATTGCATGTGTTTTTTGCTGGACATGACTATGGGAGCAAAGTACTTTTCAGAACAGCAGACCCCATAGCGCAACGCCGTTGTGACAAACTCGAGCGACGGGAACTCGCTGTTAAGCGTCAATAGATATTCCATCATCACCACGTGGTTGCAGCCTGCAGCGTGTGCGAAAGCGCTCGCGAAGAGCTCTTCGATCGCATCCTTTGAGGCGCTTTCAAGCTTGCGCTGAATCTTCTCGATCACCTGGTGGGCCTTCTCAACGTCGCCCTCGGAAGTTGCAATCAGCAGTGCCTTCTCAAGCTCACTGCCGACGTCGCTCTCGGTGATGAGCGCCTTGGTCGAGCTCTTGAAGCTGAGTGATGAAGCTGCGCCCGGTGCACTCTTCATAGCTCGTCCGTTGGTCTCTTCTTTCTTGAAAAGTCGCTGCTGTGTGGAGCCACATGTCAAGGGTTAAGCTCGCCAAAGGACACCAAACACCTCACCATCACACTATCAATTTCCATCTATTACCGCTTTACTTCTTCTGCTGGCAACGTCCTCAGCTCTTTCACAGTCTGTCCCCATTCTCAGGACTCGCGCGCGTCGTCGTAGATCTTGACGATGCTTGGCAGGTCACACTTCATCTGGGTCACGGGGCACTCGCCGTGCTCCTCTACGTAGCGATAAATACACGGGTAGCAGAACACGTACCCGGAGACCGACATGGCCGGGTTCACACGCGCCTGGCGGCACACGGGACACGTCGACGGGTCGGCCGTCGAGAGCGTGAGCGCATTGCCCGAGAATTGCGGCGGGAGCGGAGGCGGCGGGATGGGCGAGTCCGTCCCCGTCATGCGCATCTTGACTGCGACGCCTTCCTCCGAGTACATCCACTCAAGGAACTTGTAGCCGGCGATGCCCAACAGGAGCAACACGTACGAGTGGTCAATGGTCGCCCACGACGCGCGCAGCAGCAGGCGGCGCGCACGCGTCACAAGGCTCGAGCCGTTGAGCTTCGCAAGCAGTTGATCTCGGTATTCGCTCTGGCTCTGCCGGAATGTGGACTGCGATAACATGGGGACAGCGAATCACACGTTAGATATCGATGACAATTCAGATTGATGCAAGCGTGTAGATAAATCGGTACCTCGTCGTCCGCGGTGACGCGTACGAGGATGATCTTCATGCGGCGTAAGAATGGCGAGAAGTACGGTGTGTCACCAAAGAGATAGAGCCACTTGTAATACACAAACACACAGGTGTATCATACACGACTAGTGAGTCTCATAATCGCCATACTATACCCCATAACCCCAGCAAGGTTGCTTGCTTTGCTCACCTGGTAGAGGAAGAACGTGCCTTCGTACGCAAAGTGCGCGAACGGATACATCTTCATGAACGCCTTCTTCAGTCGGTACAGCAGCTGCAGCTGCTTCAGGCGTCGCAGAAACACGCTCACGTTCGCTTTGATCGCTGGGACAATCGCATGCTCCAAGCCATTGGTATTCGCAAGCGACGAGTCGGCAGCATCGCTCTGTGCAGGCGAAGCATGGGGCGCGGATCGCGGCAGCTGCTCTGACAACGACTTGTGGTAGTTGTCTAGCTTCGCCTTCAAGTACGGCACCAGCACCTGCATGTACACACAACAATCATCACTATCACTGTGAGCCAATTGCGCGTTGTGTACCGACATATAGGCTCATGAACGCACCGCAAAGATGAGTGACTGCTTCCGCGCTCGGTCGGACAGCAGTGCCGTGGCCGCCGGCTGGCCGCTCTGCTCGGGCGCCTGGAACATCACGCGCTTCATGCCGTAGAACTTCTCGGCCGCGAGGCTATCATAGCGGTTGAGAAAGTAGCGCTCCATGGCGAAGCGCAGCAGCGCGTACGACTCTTCGAAGTAGCGCACGGGCAACGCCGCCGACACGTGCGGGTACGACTCGGTCACCGTGTGCACGAGGTACTCGATCGCCGGCTTGATGCCGCCGGCCATGCGTTCCTGCATCATGAGCTCGAAGAGCGACGGCGGCTGCGCGTCGCCCTCCAGCAGCGCGCTGCCGCCGCCGCCGCCGCCAGCGCCGAAGCCCTGCGTCTGCTCCAAGAAGAGCATGTTGCTTGTTAGAATTTTGATACTGGAGGTGATCAGGAAGTTCAAGGCAATTGGGTGATGCTGCGTCAACAAGATACATTCGCGCAACCTCGTAAAGCGCTTGTCGGCTGAGTTTACATTCCTACGACATTGTCCAAACACACGTCACCTTCGTCACGTCTGGATCCAGAACAAATGGCAGAAAACGCTGAGAGACCTCTTCTATTGAGTACACTACAAATATAATTGTGAATTTGATACAATATATCAAAAAGGTCAGTAATTCGAGGCACTTGAAGTTTAGCTCAAGAGGTTTTCAAGGTCTTCATTCGCGGGGTTGGGACGTGAACGAGCTTGCCAGCAGTTCACCACTTCCACAACCAAGAGCTCCATTCGTGAACCGTCCGTCCGAAGAGAAAGCCATGCACGCTGCTGCCAAGTCCGCCGCCCGCTCGCTCAAGCGCAGCTTCTCCACGAAAGTCAACCCACGCGTACGTGTCCATTGCAACGTGCTCTTCGTATCACCATGCGACCAAATATGCTCATTATTTGTCAATTGTGCCATAACAGGATGTGGTCATTGTGAGTTACGCGCGCACGCCGATCGTGCCGTTCAACGGCTCCTTCGCGTCGCTGACTGCGCCGGAGCTTGGCGCGATCGCGAACAAGGCCGCCGTCGAGCGTGCGGGTCTGCAGCCAAACCAAATTCAGGAGGCGTACCTGGGCAACGTCGTGAGCGCCGGCATCGGCCAGGCGCCCGCGCGCCAGTCGATCCTCAAGGCCGGCTTCCCGAACTTTATCCCGTGCACGACCGTGAACAAGGTGTGTGCCTCGGGCATGAAGGCGGTCGCGATGGCGGCACAGAGTATCATGGCTGGCAGCCAGGACATCATGCTCGCTGGTGGCTTCGAGAGCATGTCGAACATCCCGTACTACCTGCCAAAGGCGCGCACGGGCTACCGCCTTGGAGACGGCAAGCTCGTGGACGGTGCGATTCACGACGGTCTCTGGGACCCGTACAACAACCAGCACATGGGTCTCTGCGGTGAGAAGTGCGCGGACGACTTTGGCTTCTCGCGCGAGGACCAGGACGCGTACGCGATCGAGAGCTACAACCGCGCCGTACAGGCGAACGAGCGCGGCTTCTTTGAGTCCGAGATCACGCCCGTGAGCATCAAGCAGCGTCGCGGCGACGCGCTCTTGTTCACCAAGGACGAGGAGCCGTTCAACACCAAGCCGGAGAAGATCCCGTCGCTGCGTCCTGCGTTCAAGAAGGACGGCAGCGTCACTGCTGCGAACGCGTCGCCATTGAACGATGGCGCCGCTGCGCTTGTCGTCATGTCCGGCGAGAAGGCGAAGGAGCTCGGTTTGACGCCGCTCGCTCGCATCCGCGGCTTTGCTGACGCGGCGCAGGACCCACTCGAGTTCACGATCGCACCGTCGAAGGCCGTGCCGCTGGCGCTCAACCACGCCGGTCTGCAGCTGAGCGATGTCGAGTACCACGAGATCAACGAGGCGTTTTCGGTGGTCGCGCTCGCGAACATGCGTCTCATGAACATCGCGCACGACCGCATTAACGTGAACGGTGGCGCCGTGGCGATCGGCCACCCGATTGGCATGTCCGGCGCGCGCATCGTCGGCACGCTCATCCACATCCTGCGCGAGCGCGACGCCACGATTGGCTGCGCGTCGATCTGCAACGGCGGCGGCGGTGCCGGTGCCATGGTCATCGAGCGTCTGAACTAAGTGTTTCGGTAGCTTTGAGCGCCAGCCGCGAGTGCTATATGCACCACCTTTCATAATAATCAATTAAGACGATTCATAAACACATAGATGCACTCTTTGCTTCTTGCTTTAAACCCACACTATGGACTGCCACATGCTCATCGATAAAGGTGTTGTGTTCCTTATCGCAGCGTCGCAAAGATCTCGTGCAGGTTCTTGCGCAGCAGGAAGCGCTGGTCCTCTGTGAGCTCGTGGGCGTCGCACATCGTCTCGACGAACGACTCGATCTGCGGCAGCGGTACCTCGAACTCGAGCATGCTGAGTGTGAACGAGCCCAGCTGACCAAATACGATGTTGTGCACGCGGCCCACGGCTTCTTCGCGCGATGGTAGGCCTATTGAAATTCAACAGAGTTAGAGTTAGTTGACTGATCGGCAGTAGCAAACTCTACGTAGATGCTAATTACAACCCTCAGCATAATAACGCACCGTCGTGCTTTGGAACTCCGCTGGGCAAATCTTCCCACGAGACTTGCTGCGGTGTCTTCTGGAGTTCTTCTCCGATCGCCAGCAGCAGCGCTTTCTCCCAGAACTACAGATAACAAGGCATCAACGAAGACACGTGTTCGATCAGATAGGACTCGCATTGTATTGCAATAGGGTGCTCCTTGTCACTCACCGCCGGGTTCTTCCAGATCGCGTGCTTCTTGACTTCCTCCTGAAGGTACATGCGCGTCGCTCCTCGATTCACGCCTCCGTGGTGGTGAGAATGGATTGATTCAGCCAATTCCGAATGGTCGTCTGTGGCACTTTGGTCGGATGCCGAAGATGAAGTCGAGGTCGCTCTTGACTTTTTCGCTGCCGTGGGCAAATAGAAGGTCTCGGCGAGGATCATCGCCGTCTTGGCCGCCTTCACGTCGTCTTCTCGAATGCACTCGCTCAAAAAGACGTTGAAGCAGTCCACAAGCTCATCGAAGCTGCGCTGGTCCTTGATCTTCGTCTCGAGGCTGCGCTGGCGGTTGAGGCATTTCACGAACATCGCGCGTCCGGCCTGGTTCACGACCGAGCTCTTCACGACGCCGCTGTTTAGACTGAACGACGCGGTGGCTGTCGTTGCTGGTGGGGTCTCGCTTACTTTCGACTTGCCAGTATTCCCGTCTTGAGTGATACTTGTCTCTCCCTCAATAGTGTCTTTGGACGACGCCAGTGTGGCATTATCGTTGTTAGCAGTGCTGCCTGGTTCTGCTGATGATGCCGGTGTTTCGGAACTGCTTTGTTGCTGCTGCGCTACGTCACTCTCGGTGTCTTTCAATACCGAAGTTTCAGCTGCCGTGGAGAAATCGTTCGCAAAGTAGCACCGCAATGCGAGGCCCATGGGTGTCTGAGCCAGCTCCCCATGAGGACTTGGCAATGGTATCAGGGAATGCGCTGAGCCACTGATCGTGCGTGGTGCTGGCGGAGCGATCACCACGGGCTCCGCCGAGATCGCCGACATGGAGCTGCTGCGCACAAAGCTGCTATTACTATTGCTATTGCTGTTGCTCCTGACACCTGAACGAACAGCCTCTGAGCCACTCTCGTTCTCGACACTACTGGCGTCATACACGCCATTCTCAATCGAGTGGCCGCGACGCCGTGTCTGCGCTTGATCGGTCTGCATCTTCCCCCAATGCCAGTCGAGCAGCGCCAGCGCCTTGCCCTGAAAGTGCATGTTGTCTGGGTTGCGTCGGTTCTGCAGTGTCATCAATAGCATGACAACCACGGTGAGCTCTTTTTGCTACAAGCCACACACTGTACAACAGCATTACACCTACATGGATCAACAGCTGGATGTCCTCGGACCGGTCGACATTCCCAATATGTTGTTCGAGAGACGCGAGCATCTTCTCGGCGACCTTGAGGCGGTCCTTCTCGACATGCAGGAACCTCTGCAGACTGGACTTGAGCTGGTCCAGGCGTTCCTCCTCCGCCTTTTGATACGCAACGCTCACCGCCATCGCCATCTCATCGCGCGCGATAATGCGGTTGTAGAGCGCGTTCTTCGCCTGCGCCTTGATCATCTCAGCCTGCAGCTTCTCGTCTTCGCACTTGGACATGCGCGCGGACAGGCGCTGCAGCTCGAATTCAGGGACGCCGATGCCGTGGAGCGCGATCCGCTGGCGCTCTTTCGCCTCCGACAGGTCTTCCATCGCCTTCTGAAGACGTACTGCTGCCTAATGAACACAAATTTAGCAAGCACAGACAGGTTGTAATGAGCAATAGATTGCAGCGATCAGGCTCTAGATCGCATTTACATACCTGCTTGTGCGTGCTGGAGGCCGCGGCGTACTCGTCGTTGACGTTCTTGATCTCGTCACGCAGGATGCGGATGTACATCTCCGAGGCCTCCTGCAGCGACTCGAGTGGCTCGGCGACCTGCTCCTCGAGCACCTTGGCGAGCAGCAGCTGGTGGTTGCATGTGGCGTCCACAAAGCTCTTGACCTCCATGAGCGCCTTACGGATGCTCGTGCCGGTCTCCTCTAAATCTTCCAAGCTGCTCGCGTCGGTTTGTATTTGTTCATGGAGAAGACCGCGGAGCTCTTCGCTCGCGCTCCGCTCGGCGTGTGCCTTGCGCCGGAAGAACGCCACGAGCCCGTGGAGACTGCGCTTACCCTTGTCCGCGTGCTCGTAGATGTCGACAAACGGGATCTGGCAGAACGTGCGCCGCCAGTGGTTCTCGGCCTTGTCCTCGCTCGTCCACCCGCCGTCCATTCTTGCGTCGCGCGTCACGTAGGGTTATCCGCGTAAATGTGGTCACTGAGTTGTTGCGCTTCTTGCCAGATTCTTTTCTTGAGAGAATCCTAAACTGTCATTTGTTATTGGCCAAAATGTTGAATTTCCAGTTTCCCTCATTTCCAAGCTTCAACATGAAGAGCTCATTTCGAGCCAAGCACACCAAGACCAAACAACAACTTGGCTTTGCATGAACATCTATAGCGCTTCTTCATTACTCCTTGCTATCTTTTTTCCCATCTCTCCACCTAACTGGCCTCCACTGTCTCTCACTCTTGGTCACTGGGCTGGACGTGGCGCTCTTCATCGTATCCCCATTTCGCTCGTTCTCCTAAATTCTCTTCAGTCTCTGGGGGTTTCTTGTTCTTCTTCCTCAAACTTCGCTCGTCTCGCGTTGCATACTTGCGCGCTTGCTCTTCCGCTGTAACTAACTAGGCACTATCAACTACTGGACTATTACTACCAACCTACCTCCTAATACCTGCTTCTCGCCAGCTCTACGCAGCTCAAGGTGTTTGTTCGCTCCTGCGTTTGATCTCGTTCATCACAATCCAAAGACACTAGGGATGCTTGTAGCTCTTGGTTGGACACTCGGATGCTGTACACTGGTATCGATCTCGCTTGGACTGGGTCGGGGACACGCCATCTTGGATGTTCGCGACTCGGAGTCTTCTCGGATGAATCCCAATGCTAAACACCGTTGTGCCCTGCGCCGAGCCATGGTCATCTGTGCGTCTTGGGCTGAGATTGGGATTCTGTTCTCAATCGCTGGAGAGTTCCCTCCCTCTCTGTCTATCTGTAGTGGCGCTGGTAATCTGTAGGAGTCGGTGGGAGCGCGAAATCTAGGCGCTGCTTCTTCTCCAGGTCGTCGTCTGGACCGAGGTCCGATTCGCCAATGATGCTCTCAAATGAAGTGTCCAATGGGAGCTCCGGCTCCTGTTGCGGCAAGTACTCTGGCTGCAGGAAGCCACCCAGCGAGCTGTAGGACGAGCCACCGCGCATGCCCAGGCCGCCTCGTCCAAAGCGACCGCCTCCAGTCGACCCGTTGCTGCCAAAGCCGCTGTTGCCGTTCATACCCATCATGCCGTTGCTGCTGCCAAAGCCGTTGCTGTTCATGCCGTGGCCGTTGCTGGGCACATACTCTGGCGGATTCCAGGCGCCCTGCCCCACCGACGACGACATTCCGTTCGAATTCATACCCTGGGTTGAAAACATCGGGAAGAACGACGGCGACGATGGCGAGCGCGACGACGACTGCGCGTCCTGGTTCTGCTGTTGCTGCAGGCTTGGCCACGCTTGATCCCACGGGGCCGCCTGCCACGAAAGCTGCGACACCTCTGCGTCTGCTCTAGAGAGGTAGCTCGAATCCGACTGAGCAAGGAACGGGACGTCCGACGCGACCGATGGCTGAGGTGGAGCTGCTGGCGACAGGTTCCACTGCTCGATCACTGGGTCTGCGAGCGGGCTCATCGACGACGACACAAGCGGCGAGTAGCGTCCGTCCAGGAGTCTACTTGGGGACTCTAATGACGACGAAACCGACGAAGTGGTGCTGTTGTCGCCGAGCGCGAGGCTCGAGAGCGCGTCCGCAACGCCGTCAGTCGGGTAGTTCTCTCCACTAACACTATTGGAGGAGGATGCCACATCACTCTGCGACAAGGTCGGCGTTACCAGTGACGATGACGGAGAGGGCTTTGGAATCCCGCGACCACCGTAACGAACAGCGGCCGCATACCCCACAAGCGTACCGTTGACTAGCAGACTTGCGGCAGCAGCGGACGACGAAGAAGACGAAGTACTAGCGACTCCGTTCGACCTCGACGGAGTTCCTGGGACGGACTGCGCAGTCGTCGCAGTGGAGCTCACACTCACGTCTTCGAGACTGCAGACCGATCCCGGTCCGGTCGTGCCACTGAATGACCCCGCACGCGACGACACGGATCGCGCTGGGGGCACATCCGTTCTCGGCACCGCGCGCTTGACCTCAACCTGTACGAAATCGAATAACAGTTGGCTTAGTGATCCAAAATACCACACAAGTGCGCCCTGCATTGTTTACCAAGTTCAACCAACATACCGATTTGCCGTCGATCACGTGGTTGAGCTCCTGCAGTACCAGGTCCACGCTGTTCTCGCTCTCGAAGATGACGAATCCGAAGCCGCGGGACTTGTTCGTCTCGCGGTTGAACATCACTTCGGCTGACACCACCTTGCCGTACTGCGCAAAGTACTTTTTAAAGTCCGCTGTGCAACACAATCGCAAATGAACATTGTCAGATGTTGTGGATATGGCAAATGTACTCAGCACAGGAAGGAAAACGCATTGCATACCATCTTTTGTTTCGTAGTGGAGGCCGCCGACAAAGATCTTCTTGGTCGCGCCGATGCTGTTGTTGCTGCTCATGCCAAGGTTGCTGGGTATTAAGCCGCTGCTCATAGTTCTGCTCAGCGAGTTGACACCACTGCCGCTACTGCCCAGGTCACGTGCGCTCTCTGCGCGAGGTACCGCCCGTTTTGCTTCAACCTACACAAGTCATAAAGCAACGAGTGAGCAAACAACAAGACCATGACATTCAGACTGGATGATAATTGATCACTGTGTACCCTGCGACTGTCTAAGATGTGGTTCGGCTGCGCCAACGCTCGGTCGACACAGGATGGATCCGCGTACGTGATGAACCCGAAGCCACGGGACCGCCGCGAGATCGGGTCTTTCATCACGACCGCGTCTGTCACGGCGCCATAGGCAGCGAAATACGAGCGCAGTTTGTCTACAGGAGAGGCCACACAAGAAAGAAATACACACATAAACAAAGATCAAAATGATCAGCTCGTCTCCATCGACCGCCGCATGCGCAAGGAGGGATAATGCGGTGATGATGGCTTACCGTCTGTGGTCTCGTACGAAAGCCCGCCGATAAAGATTTTTCTGTGAGGAGTCCGCAGCAACAAATACACACAAACAAACAGGCACACTCATTAGAACAGCACGCGCTTCTTCGCGGATCTGCTGCGCATGAAGACGCACCCTAACTTTGCCGATGAGTCAGTCATTCTGCTGCGCTTGTTCTCTCGAGTCACGCCGTCGTGGTTTCCTTTTGTTTCTCTTCCTCGCTCGCTTGATTGCTCGCGCACGTCAGCAGCTTGTCAAGGGGTTCTTTCGCCTTCTCGATTACGCTGATCCGCCAGGAGTTACCGAAGAACAAACCAGCCTGAAAGCGATACCGCGCGTCGCCTCTTGTGCGTGTTCTCCGTTTCGATCTCCCAGTCCCTCGCGTGCTACTGCTCGCTCGTAGAGACTGCTGCTGCCTGCTCGCGCGGGTCTCTTCTCGTTTGCTCGGCGTTCTCTTGCGCCGGAGCGAGTGTGTCTGTCTGTCTGCTCGGAGAGCCGCGGTCTTCGTTTGTTGTTGCGGATCCGAAGAAGGAGCACGCGGGATGCGGTTTGCTTGTTGTAGTACACGACGTGCTATTTGAGAAGGAGAGAGAATTAAGTCGCTCGCTCGCTGGTCTCGCTCTCTGTCGTTCGTGCGTGTCGTGTGTCGTTCCGTCGGAGCGGTCAAGCTGTGTCTGTCTGCCTGCCTGCTTACTTGCCTGCTTACTTCTCCTCCTCCTCCTCTCTCTGGGGATGGCCGCGTCAGAGTATCGGGGGCGGGCCAACTCGAAGTCCGAAACGGGTCTGAGCGATTCCGCGAAACCCGTCCGACCACTTGTGACATACAAAGTTGCAGTCACCGGCAGAAACCCGACCCGCACACGCACACACGGCAAAGGGAGAAGAAACAAACAAACGAGCAAAAACTGAAGGGAGGAGCGGCGTGTCATCAAGCGAGCGAGCGAGCGAAAACAACCGAACAAACGCCAGCAGCGCCAGATAGATAGTGGGTGAAGGAAGGAAGGAAGGAGGGCGGCGCCCACGGCACGAGTCAATGTGCCCTCCGTCGATGAATGAAACGGTGGTTTTAACCCCCAGCGTCTCACCTGCAGACAAAGCAAGCAAGGCGTTGCGCCGCTCGAGGCTCAAAGCCATGCTTGAAGCTCCATTTCTTCGTTCCATGTCGTGGCCCGTAATCTTTGCGGGGGCCGGTATTGCACATCCAAAGCGAGCGCGGAAGGTTTGTTTCAGTCGCCATCTCACTCACTCATTCTGAGATTCGGCCGGCGGATTGTGATTCGCCAGATAGAATACCGCGCACTATTAAAATGATTTGAAGCCCTACACCTTATTAGCAACTCGATGACCGGATTTGAAATCTCCAGCTGACATTAACGTGTGTGCACCACATAATTCATTTTGACATTTTTGCGGCACACCACCGTAACGTAGCAAGAAATGCGCAAAATTCGGGATCGCATTTGCCAGTATTATCCTTTGTCTTGTATACTTTTGTCAAGAGCTATTTTGACAGTTTTGATCAAGTGTCCGCTGTTGTTTGCTCCTGATCTTTATTCGACAAGGTGGAGATTTATATAGTATGTATCTGCCATCTTTTGGACGTTTTCTCGAAACCGGACTTTCCTTCGTCCCCTCTCTTCGAGTTGTGAACCGTTGGCGTGTCCCTGCTGTTTGTTCTGTCGGTCGGTGTTGACGGACGACGCAGAAGCCACCACCTTACCTAACCTTCACCAAGCAGCAAACGAACCTCAGCCCCTCGCTCGCTCACTCAAAGCAGCAACAGAGACAACGAATTTCGGAGGTGCTCCCACTCACGTGACAACGGAAGCACTACTACTATGGTCTCGACGCTCCTCATGCTGCGTCAGCAGGCCCTGCGCCGCTCGGCCACAGTTGCCACGCGCGCACTCAGCACCAGCGCCGCCGCCGGTAAGCCGCTGAGCGACATGCTGCGCGAGCTCAAGGCGAGCGAGCACTTTGACCTAATTGTGATCGGCAGCGGGCCCGCAGGCCAGAAGTGCGCGATCGACCACGCCAAGCACGGCAAGACCGTCGCGGTCATCGACAAGCGAGACATGCTCGGCGGCGTCTGCATCCACACGGGCACTGTGCCATCCAAGGTACCGTCGTCGAATATTGCGTTACTGGCATTTTGCTACAGGGTTTTACTGCACACTGAGACTGATGGTGGCTTGATTCGTTGTGCATTATTGTGATAGACGTTTCGCGAGGCCACGCTACACTTGACGGCGTACCGCCACCGCAGCTTCTACGAGGGCCAGTCGTCGCCCGCGAAGCGCTTCGGCATCGAGGACATTTTGCAGCGCGTGAAGAAAGTGGAGCACGCTGAGACGGACATCACGCGCCACCAGCTGCTGCGCAACAACATCGAGCTGATCAACGGCACGGCGCGCTTCCTGCCGGACGCCGGCAAAAATATGGTTGCCGTGCTCTCGAACGACAGCTACACGACCGCCACGGACGCCAAGCGCCACTCGAGCGCCGACATCTGCAAGAGGTACACGAATTGATGCAGTGACTGGCGGCTTATTTAGTACTTTAACAGCATTTGGCTCACGATGCCAATACCTTGTGTGATTGATACAGAGTGTTGACGGCCGACAAGTTTCTCATCGCTGTCGGCACGCGCCCAGCGAGACGTCCGGACATCCCGTTCGACGGCGAGACGATCTTCGACAGTGACCAGCTGCTCTGGGGCGGCGTGAGGAGTGTGCCCAAGCGCCTTATCGTCGTCGGTGCGGGCGTCATCGGCATGGAGTATGCGTCGATGATGAGCATCATTCCGGGCATGGAGGTAACAATCATCGACGGCCGCAAGGAGATTCTGGACATGGCCGACCGCGAGGTCTCGGAGGCGCTCTGCTACTCGATGCGCCAGACGGGCGCGCGCTTCTTTGTTGAAGAGACGATTAAGAGTGTCGAGAAGGCCGAGAGCGGTGAAGTGATCGTGCATCTGAACAGCGGCAAGACGCTCGTGGGCGACGGCCTGCTCTACACTCTGGGTCGCCAGGGCAACACAGAGGGGTTGAACCTCGGCGCCGTAGGCCTCGAGGCCGACAAGCGCGGACTCATCCAGGTCGACGACGACTTCCAGACCGATGTGCCTCATATGTACGTCGCACTATGATTGACGCTGAGCGGACATTGTGTGAATGGTGTTCTAACTGTTGCTGTCTACATATAGTTATGCTGCCGGAGACTGTATTGGCTTCCCTGCACTCGCATCGACGTCGATGGAGCAGGGTCGCCTGGCATCTGTGCACATGCGCACGGCCAAGCCTACGAACAAGAAGGGCGACTCGGAGACCGAGTCGACGGACCCGGCGTTCATGCGCACGCGCATGCGCTCAGGTGAGGTGTTCCCGTTCGGCATCTACACGATCCCGGAGATCTCGATGGTCGGCAAGAACGAGCAGCAGCTCACGAGCCAGAACGTCCCGTACGAGGTGGGTGTCGCGCGCTACGAGGAGCTCGCCAAGGGCCAGATGCTCGGCGGCGTCCCGGGATTCCTCAAGATCATCTTTTGCCCCAAGACGCTGCAGGTACTTGGCGTCCACGCGATCGGTGAAGGTGCGACTGAGATCATCCACATCGGCCAGGTCGTCATGTCTACAGGCGGCACGATTGAGTACTTCCGGAATGCCGTCTTCAACTACCCGACGCTCGCCGAGGCGTACCGCGTCGCAGCGCTCAACGGTCTGCGCAAGGTCGAAAGCCTCCGAAAGTAAAGCAAATCAAACCATTCAGAGACCAACGAGGTCTTCGGGGTTTGTGTCACGGCGAAGAAAGCTGGACAAATTCGCGTGATCGTCGTCATGGTCTCAGAAAAAGAAAGGCAGAGAGCACGCCTTGTAAGTAGCCCACCGTTAATCAGGAACACGCACAAATCATATCACGGCCACTACTGCTGTTGTGCCGATGAGAGACACCACATCGGAAGGCGCTCCTGAATTCTGCGTGTTTGCTATTATTTTGGTTGAAACGACCAGTCGCAAAGTGAATCCTTCACAACAACAAAACGACTGCGTCAAGTTTGAATGGGGGCGGTGAAGAGCAAGGCGAGCGAGAAAGAGAGCGACCTGAGCGAGGAGCAGATCGAAGAGATCCGCATGCTCACCTCCCGTGCGTAACACACTGCATGCTAGAACGTTGCTTT
Organism: Globisporangium iwayamae; assembly: GCA_023336215.1. Lineage (NCBI taxonomy): Eukaryota > Oomycota > Peronosporomycetes > Pythiales > Pythiaceae > Globisporangium > Globisporangium iwayamae. The sequence continues at coordinate 22,463 of JAADWP010000324.1, forward strand.
ATGATGGAAGGCTATACATAGTGGCTTCTCACATGACTGCGTGACTTGTATGCCTGTCCACAGTACCCGTGAAGGAGATTCTGCGCATCCGACGGAAGTATCGAACGATGGTGCAGCACGAAGACATGACGCAAGACGAGTTCTACGCATTGCCCGGTAAATGAAATCAAACGACACTTTGCTGCTGATGCTGTCAGTTTGAAAGCACTGAGAACTTCTAACTGAGTTGTACGGCATGGCTTTCGGCAGCGATCGCTGTAAACCCGCTCCGAGGCCGATTGTTCGCGAGTCTCGAGCTCTCCGAGGCGAAAACTTTCCCGTTTACCGTACGAGCTCATTTCCATCTACTGTTTTGCTACTCGGCCAGCAAATTTGCGATTTTGAAGTACCGGTACTCCAACAATTTCTCGAGAACTACTGAAAAATCGCTTTTGCTGAGCAGGAATTCGCCAAGTTCGTGTCAACCTTTAGCTACCACAGCTCCCAAGAGACCAAGCGCCGAGGTGAGCCCACCTCTGATCACTTCCAAGGTGCTTTGTCCAATTGCCGCTGATAACATCCGGCTATTGTCTTTCTTTAGAGGCCTTCCGCATCCACGATTTCGACGGCGATGGCAAAATCTCTCGCGCCGACCTGCGCGCGTACCTGGACATCGTCTACCAGAAGACCGCAGAGGACGACGTCGACCCCAAGGTCGCTGAGAAGAATCGTCATGAGGTAGGAGACGAGTATGCAAATACTTTTGTGCTGAGTCCTTTTGGAGGGAGCCTCATTCTCGCTTTGTAATGGAATGACCTGGGAAGGTGCTGGAATTGTTAATTTCGCGGATTATGGAGGAGGCGTCCTCGGACCCAGCCATGGAGGTGCTGCTCTACGAAGACTTTGTCAAGGTATGTTTTCTCATGTAGCTGCTCTGGATATCGTCATGATCTGATTAGAAGAACTCAGAGGATTTTTTGCTGTCGCTTCAGGTGATCCAGTCCACGGACTTTGAGAGCCGTCTCGTGATCCAATTCTGACCAAAAACGCATGCGGCAAGAGAATAGGACGACTGCATGCCGTATGAGTACTTGCTCCTTACAACCGCCGGTGCGCTAGAGGGACGGCGCTTTAGAAGCCCTCGGCGGTCCAAGACCTCCCAAGACCTCGCTCGTTCCGGCCAAGTTGAAGCCAGGGCGAAAGTCCAAAGGCCCATCAAATATGAAAATCGAGCAGTTCCTCTTTAGATGTTTCTCGCTTGAAATTCGTTTCTCTATATTTGTCAATTATAAATTCAAGCGCGCATCATCCGAGCTCCATTCAACAACCGCTCGCCTGGATTTTTTCACCTACAATTCGTATGGGTGCAAATAAATTTAGCAGCCCTAGCCCGCACAAAAATAAGTTTGTTGTGAGTCAAAATGTACACACACATCGACCAATCAAAACGCACAATTGCTACAATTGTGTGCTTTGATTGGCCGACGTTGCAATGCGCCCGAAATAACCATTTGGATGGAAATGTCTTGTTTTTACTAAGGAGTGCGCAGATCTGTTGAATTTCTTAACCCGAAACGAAAACCTACAGCCCAATAAACCCGCATCAGATTTGCAAACCATTACAATACAGAACCTTATTCTCTTCTGGCGTGATGTTTAAACCCACGTTTTCGCAAGACAGTGGAACAAAATTTCTCCTAATTGACCCAAAACAGCTGATTTTAAGGAGTAGCCAAATCCTTATTCTGGTTATAACCCATACTTGCGGTCTCTGCCTATCAGAGAGGTCGAGAGGGTTATACCTCGCGTGCCAGTTCGTTCCGTCAGTCAAGCAGCCTTTTTGGAACTGTCTTTCCGCTGCTCTGATTCTTTCCTGTCGGCCGTTTTGTATGGGGTACTACAATAGAGCAGAGCATTTTGCGCGTTCTGGGGGAGTGACGACTGAACGCGACCGAACACTTCACACAGAGAAAGCGACCGGAATGCCGCAGGACATGCGCTCGCGGAACGGCAGCGGCAGCGGCCACAGCCACATGGACGATGGCCACGTTGCGATCCCCGTGGACGGCGCGCCGCTGCTTACAACGGAAGTCGCCGGCTACGACAAACTCACGACGCCCAGCGGCGGCCAGGACTCGCCCAATGGCTCGTCGCACCACAGCGGCAGCCACAGCGGCAGCCACAGCAGTCGCCACCTGCAGCAGCAGCAACAGCAACAACAGCAGCTGCAGGAGAACGAGGACACCACGAGCGACCTCATGCACGGCATCAACTCGTTCTGGGCGATCGTCTTTCCCGTCTGTATGACCATGGTCGTCGCGAGCGTCGTCGTCGTCAACTACCGTAACTCGAGCATCGAGGCGTCCATGCAGTACGTTCGCCTGATCAGTTAGTCGCTTCTTGACATAACCTATCTGTCTGTTAGGCGAATATACTAATTACTATGCGTGCTTATAGGACGTACCTGGTCTACGGTTCGTCGGACTCGAACGGCGGCGGCGCGGAGCAGATCGGCATGTCGTTGGTCAACGCGTTGGTAATCATCGGCGCGATCGCCATACTCACATTCGGCATGGCATTGTTGTACAAGTACAACTGCATGAAGGTACACTTCTGTCGCCTTTGTTTACCCAGCTCCGTCTTCGTACCAGCCAGCTACAGTCGCTAATGGTTTTCGTTACCCTGGCTTTCTAAACAGTTCCTGGGCGGATACATCATGTTCGCGTCGACGGCGATCCTGAGCTTCGTGGGCGGCCAGCTGGTCGACTCGATCGTGAATGACCAGTTCGGCTGGGCAGTGGACTGGCCTACATTCCTCTTCATCATGATCAACTTCGGCTTCGTGGGCGTCATCTCGATCTTCTACCAGAAGGGCACGCCCAAGTTTGTCCAGAATGGATACCTCGTGCTTGTCAGCGTCATTCTGGCGTGGGAGTTCTCCATGTGGCCAGAGGTACGCATCATTAGCCTTGCGAATTTGTGCAAGGGCTGAATGTGTACTGACTCTTTGTTGTATTGATGGGGATTTATATATCAGTGGACGACCATTGTCTTCTGCTTCATGTTTGCAGTATACGATCTGTGCGCTGTGCTGACGCCGTGCGGTCCGCTGAAGTGCCTGATCGGCTTGATCCAGGAGAAGCAAGCACCGCTCCCAGGTCTCCTCTACGAAGCGGACGTGCGCGATGGCGTCACGAATCAGCCTCGTCAGAACGCTGTTGCGGTTACAACTGTGGCTGCGACTGCCGCTGCGACTTCTGCTGCGAGAACCAGCAACAACAGCTCTAGCCAGAGCAACAACAACAACCCTCCTGCTGCGAGAAAGGATCCACAGCGAAGCTCGTCTTCGACCGCGTCCGACTCGTCCCGTCCATCTGGAAACACCAGCAACACCAGTAACAACCGTGCCCGTCCACTTCGCCCGCTGCCTCCAGCCCCAGCCGCGTCCGTCCCTGAGAACTTCAACCGTCCTCGCAACGTGCTCGAATCGGACTTTACGACCTACGAATGTGAAACTCTAGAAGCGCTGATCGAGTTGCTGAGCCAGTTCTACCGCACATTCAGCCCTGAGGATGTGTGGAAGGCGCCGCAGGTTGCGGAGAAGTTCTTCCCGACGCAGGACCGCCTGTGGCTGCTGATCTTCCACAAGTACCGCGTGTGTTCGTGCTCCATGGACATGCCGTGCACTGTACAGGCTCGTCAGGACGCGAAGGCGGCCCGCCGTGCGGCTGAGGAAGACGACGAAGGTGTGTTTGTCTCCACGAGCTTTTGTGGAATTATGTCATTGTGTGTGTGTGTATGTGTGTGTGTGTGTGTGTACTGACAATTTGAAATGTTGTTCATGTACTACAGACAAGACCATCAAGCTCGGCCTGGGTGATTTCATCTTTTACAGTGTGCTCGTCGGCCGCGCTGCCATCTACGACTTCTCGACCTTTGCTGCGACCTTCATTTGCATCGTGATGGTACGAAAATCTCCTGCTATTTTGTTGAAATGTCTTCCATTTCTGGTCTGATCCGACGCCTCTGCTTCTTTGTACTGATAGGGCCTCGGAGGCACGCTCTTCCTGCTTGCTGTGCTTCACAAAGCGCTTCCAGCGCTGCCGATTTCGATTTTCCTGGCCACGTTTTTCTACTTCTGGACGTACTACCTGTTCGTCGACTACTGTGACTTCATGATGGTCTTCCCTGCTGCCGTCTAGTGCGCGTAGAGAACGGCGGCATCACGCGACCGATTGAGTGACGTGAAGCGCACCCGCAGAGCGTTTCTCGAAACCTTTTATCGCGAGCGGCTTCTGTGTTGTGGTGGAGATTCCTGGAGACCACAGAGACAGACAGCAGTGCGATCGTTTGGTCCGCAGACTATTTAGGCAATGCTATTGATACACGAGGATAAAGGCACCAGAGAGAAGAGAGAGAATGAGATGTCGATGGTTGTGTTGCGTTTTGTTTGCGCACTTTGGTTGGCTCTAAATTTTTTCGAGCTTAAATTCTTCTGGACTTCGATTTCTAACCGACCGAACAAAAAATGAGAAGCTGGTGCGGAAATTCGGCAATAAGATCCCAGAGCTGCGCCGCGCGGGAGTTGATGTGCGGCTTTCTCCTCGGATGATGCACAAGAAGTTCTTCATCGTAGACGGCGAAACGATGGTCACGGGTGCGCATATGATCTTGTGTTGGATTTGCTCAGTGTGGAGTCTTGTTTGTAATTGTGTGCTTGTTGTCTTACGCAGGGTCACTCAACTGGAGTGGCAAAGGGTGCTCAGGAAATGCCAAGGAGATTTACGTGTTCGAAGGCGCCGAGACTCGGTTCGTGCGCGACGGGCGACGACGATTTGAGGGGGCTTGGCGAGAGTCCGACACCATGCCAGAGCTAATCCCGGACCAGCCTGTGGTCGACTGGGGTACGCCATCGCGGATTCGTCCCCCAATACCTGCCCTGCCTCCATTCGCGCGTGCTATTGCCGCCTTTCTCGTGCAGGCTGGTCCCGACTCGCATGTAGTTGCAGAAGCCCACTTGCAGGCTGTTGCCCACAC